>OX422216.1:15537079-15788023 GCA_949130495.1 Sambucus nigra
GCTGATTTTGTTGCGAGGTGCCTTATATGTTAGCAAGTGAAAGTGGAGCATCAGAAACCTACTGGTCTGCTTCAGCCATTGCCGATACCGGAATGGAAATGGGATCATGTAACGATGGATTTTGTGGTTGGGATTCCTCGATCTCAGAAGGGGTCAGATTCGATTTGGGTAGTGGTGGATAGATTGACAAAGTCCGCTCACTTTCTAGCAGTCAAGACTATGTATACAGTTGATAGGTATGCTAGATTGTATGTTAATGAAATTATTCGATTGCATGGAGCACCGGTATCTATTGTTTCAGATAGGGACCCTACTTTTACATCCAGATTTTAGGATAGCTTGCAGTATGCTATGGGTACTAACTTGAAGTTTAGTACGGCTTTTCACCCCCAGACAGATGGGCAGTCTGAAAGGACAATACAGATTTTGGAAGATATGCTTAGAGCTTGTGTGCTTGATTTCAAAGGTAATTGGGATGAATATTTGCCTTTGATAGAATTTTCATATAACAATAGTTTTCAGTCTACTATTGGTATGGCTCCATATGAAGCCTTGTATGGTAGACGATGTCGTACACCAATATGTTGGGGTGAAGTTGGTGAAAGGAAGATAGAGGGTCCAGAATTAATTGAAGTCACCACTGAAAAAGTGAAGATTATTCAAGATAGAATGAGAATAACTCAAAGCAGACAGAAAAGTTATGCGGATAAACGACGAAAATATTTGGAATTCCAGAAAGGGGATTATGTGTTTCTTCGGATATCTCCATGGAAAGGAGTTATGAGGTTTGGAAAGAAAGGGAAATTAAGTCCACGCTACATTGGACCTTATGAAATCCTTGAGAAAGTCGGGATGGTTGCCTACAAGTTAGAGTTACCACCAGAATTATCTTGGTTACATGATGTTTTCCATGTTTCTATGTTGAGAAAGTATGTAGCAGACCCTTCACATGTATTGGTGGAACAACCTATTGAGTTGAAGGAAGATTTGAGCTACGTGGAAGAACCGCTTGCTATCGTTGATAGGAAAGAACAAATATTAAGATCAAAGGTGATACCACTTGTGAAAGTTGTGTGGAGAAGGCATTCCATGGAAGAAGCTACATGGGAGAGTGAGGATAGCATGAAAATGCGTTATCCCTATTTGTTTGATTCGGACAACCAAGGTATGTCAATTTCGAGGACGAAATTTCCTAACAGGGGGAGAATTGTGACAACCCGAATATAATTATGATTAATTATACGTAAATCATGCCTAGCTTGTGTGATATGATTAGTGTGTTATTAATATATGTGATGTTAATTTATTATGTTTAGTCTAATCCTACCTCCAAAAAGCATGAAATGTCGAATTAGTTACAAATACAAAATTTGAAGGTTTCGATAGGAATGTCCATGTTTAAGGCTAGTTTTGACCTTTATGACATAACAATTGACTTGAGGTGAAAACTACATAATTGTAGACAAGTGAGTTATGGTTGTAACACAACAAACGGTGAATGAAACGGAGGTTCGAGTGAGAAGTTATACCAAAATTACGAAACAAGGGCAAAGTAGTCCATCCGTTAAGTAGTATTTTGTCTTAATATGGCAACAAATGTTTTATTCTCATTGGTTGGGAAGGGTGGTGGCTTTGGCCGACCTCAAACCCTTAGAATTACCTCTTTATTCAGCCAAAATGCAGCCATGAGAGATTTTAAGCCTAAGGAAAGAGAAGTTGGAAGTTAGGAAGAAAAAGTGAGGAGAAAATTTAAGAAAATTCATAGAAAATTACGAAAAAGCCCCTAAGGTAATTCCAACCATGAATCTTGCTATTTTTTCTTTCATTTACGATTTATATGATATAAATCCTTGATTTTTATTGAACTTTCATGTTTGGGTGCATATGTATGGATATATGCAAGTTTAAGTTAAGTTGAATGTACAAAACCCTAAGATTGCTTTGTTTAGAAACTTTGTTTATTCAAACTTCCATATATTTTTGTATAGTTACTGGAATCGATTGCTTACAATTGGATATTAACATGGACTCATATATGTATGACATATCCGAAAATAATGTGAAAATACCAACAAATGAGTCCTTGGTGAGGGTTTGAAGTTCGGGTAAGAAATCTGCCCTAAGGGTGAAAATATGCCCGCCATGTGTTCGGTGTTTTGCTTGACATAGCAAACGAACCTTAAAAATTATGAAACTTTAATCTTATATTTTTCAATGTGTTTACTGATGTTGGGTGAAAGATCATAGAAATTTATGATGTAGAAAAATCATGAAAATTCCTGGAAGTTGAATGAACGATAAAAGAGCCTATAGGGCAGATTTGCTATGTAGTGAAGAAATAGGCTTATTTTGCTCTAGGAAACTCGGAATGATGTGCCGTCTTTTGTTTTGGAAACACGATATAATAAGGATTGGATTACCAAGAATAATTAAAAAGGGTTTGGGCTGTAATTTGAATATGTTAGATATCAGAACCTGAGTCTAGATGGGACTTCATTTTAATGAATGATTTGAATTGAATAATATGATGCTTATGAATTGAGTTATGATTGAAGTTATTCTTTGGACTATTAATATTCTTATGATGATACTAATATTGTGAGAATGATAGGAAGGGAAGGAGAGCTGATTGAACAAGTACAGGATAAAGGCAAGGGAAAATCCAGTTAAACTGTCAAGGTGAGTGTACTTATGATTTGTTTCATATATAAATATGAATATAGCTCTAAGAGCGGATTTGTTTGAATACTTCGGTATTCAGGATTTGTTTGGATATTAAAATATCCAGGATTGGTTGGGTCTTATGATCCAGGATTGGAATTGGACAAAGATCCAATGATTTGTTGGAACTTATGTTCCAGGATTTGTTATTGCCAATGGGCAGGATTGTTCGGATTTTATATCCACTTATTCTATATAGAATTGTTATTACATTGTAGGGAAGGAGTACCTCACTAAGCTTAATGCTTACAGTTATATTTTAACAATTTCAGGTTTCTATGCTGCCAACTAGAATACCATATGACCGGTAACTTTGAGAGTTGCACCGTTGGAAGGAGCCGGGGTTTAAATGTGGGGATTTTATCATTGTCACACTGAAGATTTTAATTTACTCACACATTGTATATTTTGCGTTAGTATGGATTGAGTTGATGATTGTGAAATTTTATCGTAGTTAATCATAGTATTGTATGTCCGCTTAAATTATGACTCTGATATTGATTTCGTTATGGCACAATAATAATATTATGTTGATTATGCGCATTATACAGTAAAATATGGATAGATGAATTATATTTCCAATGGGCTCTAGATTATGATTTAATTATTCTAATAATAAATGATTAGTATGGATATTGGGTTTGGGGTGTGACAATTTTGGTCACATACGACCACTATATGAAGCTGGCTTCGTGTTTGAGATAGACCCTTCGACTCCTCCATCAGCCTGAACCTGCTCTACAACCATGGCCGATCCATCGACATCCCTCTCGTCCTGAGTCCGGACGACATGAGAGTTTATATCGACTTCTAGTAGGGCTTCAACCATCACCTCATCTGCCCTGGCCGCAGGAAGAGACTCAATGTACTCCAGAGCTGACCCCATGAAGGGATCTCCCATGTCGGGAGCATCCAACTCGGATTTGATTGAGGAAATAACCTCGGTAAATTTGGTGGTGACCCACCTACAATCTATTTTAAGGCCCCTCTCGAAGTATTCTATGACAAATCTGAGGGATTCATCAGATGTTTTGTAAGCTTCTATGGCCTCATCCCTGGCTTTGGTGGCGGTGACTTCTAGATCTTTAGTATGTTAGGCAACTAGAGCAGATATATCTTCATCCTTATTATTTAGATGCTTGTCCTTGGTTTTTAAAAGCTCGTCCTTTGTCTTCAGGGCCTCATTTTTCTCATTCTAGATGTCAAGAGCCTTCAGATAGTCAGAACGACAATCTTTGAGCTTGTTCTTTATCTCCTCCTCATACTTCAAGGCCCTGTCATCCTCATGAACCTTTAAATAGTTCTCGAATGTCCATTTTGTGGCCGAGGCAATGGCACATATAAACTTCAGAAGAATGTGAAAATGTTAGAATGCAATTATCAGAGACGAGATGAAAGTTTATCAGAAAAGGCAAATACCTGGGCCATGGAGTGGATGATGAAGTCAAGGACTTAGGGAGCATTAATCTTAGATAGGAACTCGTAGTCTTCCTTAGAGGGGATGTGCAATATGGCTCTCTTGGACCTTGAAGATGATGGAAGGATTAATCCTGGATAAGCCCTCAGCTGGGCAATGTTGGCCGACCAGTAGTGGTCAAAGGTCTCCCCGGACGATGAGCCGGGTTCAGAGGATATTGGCACTGTTTGAGGTAGGGTGTCCGTCCTCTGCCTCGTCTGACTATCTCGTCGGATGTTAACAGGAAGTGGTGGTGCCTTTCTCTTATGGTCGGCCTCAGTGTTGGACGATCCACCAGTTGTGGTTTCCTTGGTGGGATTTTTGCCCCCTTCTTCAGAATATTTTTTTAGGCTGGGGGCTGTCATATTCCATAACTCGTCTGATATGTGTGGAGAGTGATCTAGGAAAAGAAAAAAATGATTAGTGAAATAAATTCAGAGCTGACAATAGACTTGACAATATAAAAGTAAAATCACTCACACAGCTCGGCTAAGGGATCAATTCCCACACCAGCATTCTCTAGGTAGATAGGAGTCATAATATCCTCAAACTTAGGAAGAATACCTTCCTTTCCTTGCTTCTTAAGATATTCAACCCTCTACCGGTTTACAACACTGAGGCGAGGTCTAATTTTTCCACATAGAGGGGTTATCCCAATTGCGAGGAACTCTCGACTCGTCATCGTTGGGGTCGGCATCGGCTAAAAAATCCCAAGCCCTAGAAATGAAAAAGAACCTAGGCTTCTAGAAGTGGTTTGAGGTTTAGGTAACTTGGATTATTTTCTTGTTAAGCTTCCTAGCCCCCAAATGGTAGTAACCTGCCTGCGTTCTGGAGGATGACATATAGTAACAAGCTTTAAAAATCTCAACTGAGGGTTCGTTCGTGTATTTGTTCATCCACACGGTAGTGTAGCTAAGGATGACTCACCAAGAGTTTGGTGCCAGTTGAGTTGGATCGAGCTCTAGACTGGACATAATGGATTGTACAGAAGGATGCAAGGTTAATCTAACATCGAGCTTGAACATCTACTCGTACACTGTAATTTCACCCTCTCGGCCACCGTATGCTATCTTATTATCGACCGAGACACGCATGACAACATCACACTTGATGCCATAAAGGTGTCTCCAAAGGAGAAGATCAGACTCTTTGATAGACGATTGAAATTGGCTCCTCGATCTCGTAGTCATTACCATAATTAACCTCATTCCCTTACTCGGCCTCACACTCAGTAGTCGAAAATCCCCCTAGAAACCTATCTTGAAACTCACTCCCAGTCATGGCACTGAGAGGGACAACAGTTGGGAGAATGGCAACATTCTCGGTCAGCTCAACAGATTTAGAGACGACCTGGACTAAAGAGTCGCTGGAAGACTCCTCATCCAAAATTTGAAGAGAAGAGCCATCTCGGCCTAAAGACTCAGCCTGTCTGGATGATGAGGTACGGGCTTAGGTCTCGACTGCCTCAGGGTCCATAGTATGAGAGGGAGGCATCCTCATTTCTTCCTCAAATAAATCCCTCTTATCGAGTGGAGCAGAGGATAATCCAGTCATCTCATACTTGATAACTTCAAAGGAAGAGGGGTATATGGTCTTTAAAGGAATGTGAAAAATGGGTCGTACCTAGTGGGGATCGGTTCTACGCCTAGCCTCATTCTCTTCCTCTACCCTATGAATCTCCTGGAAGTACCTCTCCCTCAGAGCCGGAAACTCCTTTGTTAATGCATACAACATCCTTAGCATCAAAGAAGCGGAGGCCAAAATTATGCAACTGAGGAGATAAAATACACAAACAACTTGAGAGTTGACTCAGTTTGACTAAAAGATTGAAATAGGAATGTGAACAATTTTAGCTAGAACAGTTCAAGAACATGTTTGGACTTCAACGGAGAAGATGAACAGAGCACTGCCGCAGTTTGACCAAGAAAGTCCTAAGAGGACAGTAAAACCAGAAAATATTTAGGAAAAACCTTAATTGACTACCAAACCCACAAAATTCCCAAAATCATCCCTCAAATGGCCTTGAGTCTACCCAAAACCACTGCCGAAAAACCCTTTATAGTCGCTAGAAATTTAGAAAGCTTGAAATGGCAGAAAAATCAATGGAAAAGCTAGAGAAAATGGGAAAATGGAGTACCTGGGAAAGTTTGATGTGCTGATAACCTCAGAAAACATAATTATCTTGCTAGGAAATTCTTGAACAAGGAGAAGGAAGCTATAGTTCTAGAGAGAGAGAAGGCTGGCACGCGAAGAAAGAAAAATGGGAAGAATAAAGGTTTTTCAAATGGGTTTAAATACCAGCAATCATTAGGAACAATTAAAAAAGAAGTGATAATTAGGGCATAAAGCCCTAAACCCCACTTACAACCGTTATTCTTGGGCCATACGCTACTCCATAAGATAACTGCCAAGTATCAGTCCAACCTTCATCGAACTCTGTAGATTTGTCACCTAAAAGGACACTTATTCAACTCGTACTCGGAGGATGCTTTACCCCTCAGCCTTCACTTCACGTTGAAGACTAAAGGCTAAGGGGTGATGTAAGGACATTTTTGTCCATTATCAATTTGTATGTCGTACGCCGTTACACCGTTGAAGAAACTCAAGATCGCATTTACATCAACGGATCCGAATATCAAGGCATCTTCAACATCATAGCCTCTGCAAGAATGAACTTGGTAAAATTTTGTTTTTACGTTCCTTAAAGTTCATATTTAGTATTGGGAAATTTTTATAAAATGCTTTTTATAAAAATAAGAAGTAATTTTTTTCAAGCAATGAGGCTTTTTAAAGGATTTTATTTTTCTGGGAAAACCGGACCGGTCCGCCCCCTACCGGACCGATCCGCAACCGGACCGGTCTGCCTCTCAACCGGACCGATCCGCTTGCTGCAGATCCAGTATACCCCGGACCGATTGCGAACCGAAGAAGCAAAAATTTAAAAGAACCGATCCGAGGTCGGACCGATCCGCCCCCAAGCCGGACCGGTCCGCCTGGGATAAATTCGGCCAGATTCGCTGCAGATTTTTTAGGCTCAAAGTTTTCCTATTTAAAGCCAACTTCGGGGAATTATTTTTTAAGACTTTTCAAGAAGATTTTCAGAGTCCTAAATACTCCAAGTCTTCACCTTTTTGATGTGCAAAACATCTTTTTGATTCACACAAAAATCCCAATTACTTTTGTGAATCTTTTGGAACCCTAGAACACAAGCTTTGCTGTTGTTCAACCCTTGTGGAGAAGCCGTTCTCTTCTTCATTGCAGCCCTACTGGACAGGGATAGTTCCAGCCGCCAACCCTACTGGAAAGGGATATTTCCAGCCGCGACTACATAATCCTATGCCTGCGGGTAATTCTTAGTCAAAAACTTGTATTTCAGTGTAATCCGATTGTAAGCCGTTTCTCTTACAAATTATAGTGATATACAAATGGTTTTGCCCCTGTGGGGGATTTTTCCTTAAACTTTGTGTGTTGAATAATTCTTGCATGATTTCATATTGTTTCAATCACACCCAGTTGCATGTTTAGGGTTAATTTGGGTTAAAAGGAATTTAATTAAAATTGGTTTTTATTTGAGAAGTCGCAATATTTCCGCTGCTGCTGCACTCTCAAATTGGTATCAGAGCCTGTTGCACTAAGTTATTGTGATTTGATTCTGATTTTGCACAAAAATGGCTTTTGATGGTTTTGATGATCTTCGATGTCAAATTTTTGAAAAAATTTGGAAAATTCACACAAACTCTTGTTTTAAATCTTCTGTTGAAAACGAATCTGAGAGGTGTCCTTGTTGTGAGGGTGTTGGTCACACGTTACATGAGTGTACCACAAATTTAAAGAAGAAATTGAATAAATCGATTTCTCATGTTTCTACCCTTAGTGATTGTGATTCGAAAGAAGATGTTTTTTATGCTTCTAGGCGAGAGTTTCCCATCCGTGTGATTAGTGATGATAGTGAAAGTGATGGGAGTGTGGATGAAAGTGAGGAGGAAAGTGTAGATGAGCATGACTTGCAAACTGCTTTCAATGAACTTTATGCTGAAACTTTGAAAACAAAGAAAGAAAATTTGAAATTGAAAGCTCAGTTGAAAGAGTGTGCCATAAAAATAATGATTTTTTAGTTGAAGAACTTAGGGCTCATGTGAAAATTTTGAAAGAGAAGCTTGAGTACGTCGAGGGTGAGAGAGATAGTCTTAGAGGGTTGATGGAGACTATGAAAAAGGAGCTTTTAGAGTTTGAGGATTCTAAACGAGTACTTGAATCTAGGATAGGTGAACTTGAGATGAAATTGAAAGATTCAAGTAAAGTGAAATTTGATTTGGAGTCAAGGTCTGAAAAACTTGATAAGATTTTAGGCACAGTCGAGATCAAAACGGATAGAGGTGGGATTGGTCTTGAAAAATATGTTGCACCCATTCCCACACATGTGAGAGAGCCTCCTAGGTGTGTTAAGAAAGAGGCACCTAAGTTTGTTAAAAAAGAGCCCCATAGGAACATCGTGAGAGATCCTCCTAGGATTATTAGGAGAGACCCACCTAGGCAAATTCGGAGAGAGCAACCGATAAATTTGAGGAGAGGGCCACCTTTAGGTAACACACACCGCTCGATTTACACTTGCACACATTGCGGTAGGCAAGGTCATCTTAGGCGATTTTGTTACAAGCTTTTAAATGGACCCAGGAAGGTTAATGAAAGAATAAATTCGATTCCCAAAATCCCCACACCTCGTTACATATCTATTTGGGTTAGAAAATCGGATTTAGAGGCTTATGGTTTATTTGTCCACGATTCCCGTTTGCTTGCACGTGATTCACCCCATGTGAAATCTTTTGGTTGATTGTGTTTGCATGTTTGTCATACACTAGTTATGGTTTCATGATATATTTTTTTTGCTAGTGTGATGACTTGTACTTTTTGTATATATTTTTGTTTTGAAATTTTTTTGAAAAATACAAAAAATGATTTTTGTTTTTTTGTTTGCACCGTTTATGGATAAACACTTAGGATGACCAAGTCACAACATCATTCCATTTTTTTCATGTGACTATTTGATAGTGCTTTGAGAATATAGGTCAATTCATCCATGTGCTTTATAATGTTTGGAGTCATTAAGATGTAATTAAGTGTTACTTCCTACATGTTTGACTCATGTTTCCTTTATTGCACACATGCACGGATTTGTTTGATTATTGTGCTTGTCGTATCACATGTGGGTTGGGTGTTTTCACTTCAATCCTGTTCTTAAAACGAACCAAGCGCGATAAATTTTGATAAGGAAATTGTGCATATAAAAACCGTTTTGTGAGTTTGTGTGCTTTGTTTGAAAAACGGGGAGGGGCTGCGAAAGGTAATTATCTATCCTTTGCGCAAAAGCCACCGTTAAAAAGGACCTAAAAAATTGAGGAATTTTAATATCCGAGGTCCAAAGAGGTTAAAAGAGCCCGAAAAAAATTGAAAGGCAATAAAAAGAAATTCATGCCAATTATGGGCCATTTAGGTTTTTGCACCAATTCTCCAAAGTTTGAGAATTTAGATCACCTCTAAAAGAAAATACATATGAGGGAGTTTGGTTGGAGAGTTATAACGGGTTTGCACGTCCATGAAATGCTTGAAAATGCGCTACATGGTTTTGGACGTTATTGGTGTGGAAATCATTTTGACTTTGATTTATTGATTTGCATAAGACGATGTCATCTAAATTCAACAATCTTTTCACCTAAGGATACTTTTGATGCTCATTCGTTAGGGGTACACATATGCATCGTGCACATATGATTGATTGAGTTGATTTACCTGTCGAATGTGTTCACACCCATTCATTCCATTTCCATGACTTGGTTGTTTGAGTCTAAATCCATGGTGTGATTTTTGTATCATATTTGTTCATATTGGTATCCTATCTTTGTATGAAAAATTTTGAAATATTCAAAAATAGTTTGTGTATTTTTTTATACCATGGCACCCCGATTGTGCTTATTTGATTCATTCTTCTCATTTGTCTATTTGGGGACATCATAAAAAGGGGGAGAAAGAATTATCATTTTATGGGGGGAGTTTGAATTTTGGGGGAGTTTTGAGATTTGACTTATGCTTATCATATATTGGTATCTATGTTTATCTCATTTCAAACTCGATATGTCACGTGGTATTTGCTTTGTCTCATGTGTGTAGGTATGAAGATTGAAGATCAATATGTTGCACACCCTGGTGAGAAAAGCTTTGAGATTTGATGATTGTTGAAGATTGAAGAACGAACGATGAAGATTTAAACATTTGTATCTTTCCATCTTTAGGGTTCATGGGAGGGTAGATTTGTATAGGTCATTAGTTGATAATTCGGATATTTTTTATGTATGTACCGGCATAGACATAGGGGAAGATTTGTAAGGACATTTTTGTCCATTATCAATTTGTATGTCGTACGCCGTTACACCGTTGAAGAAACTCAAGATCGCATTTACATCAACGGATCCGAATATCAAGGCATCTTCAACATCATAGCCTCTGCAAGAATGAACTTGGTAAAATTTTGTTTTTACGTTCCTTAAAGTTCATATTTAGTATTGGGAAATTTTTATAAAATGCTTTTTATAAAAATAAGAAGTAATTTTTTTCAAGCAATGAGGCTTTTTAAAGGATTTTATTTTTCTGGGAAAACCGGACCGGTCCGCCCCCTACCGGACCGATCCGCAACCGGACCGGTCTGCCTCTCAACCGGACCGATCCGCTTGCTGCAGATCCAGTATACCCCGGACCGATTGCGAACCGAAGAAGCAAAAATTTAAAAGAACCGATCCGAGGTCGGACCGATCCGCCCCCAAGCCGGACCGGTCCGCCTGGGATAAATTCGGCCAGATTCGCTGCAGATTTTTTAGGCTCAAAGTTTTCCTATTTAAAGCCAACTTCGGGGAATTATTTTTTAAGACTTTTCAAGAAGATTTTCAGAGTCCTAAATACTCCAAGTCTTCACCTTTTTGATGTGCAAAACATCTTTTTGATTCACACAAAAATCCCAATTACTTTTGTGAATCTTTTGGAACCCTAGAACACAAGCTTTGCTGTTGTTCAACCCTTGTGGAGAAGCCGTTCTCTTCTTCATTGCAGCCCTACTGGACAGGGATATTTCCAGCCGCCAACCCTACTGGAAAGGGATATTTCCAGCCGCGACTACATAATCCGATGCCTGCGGGTAATTCTTAGTCAAAAACTTGTATTTCAGTGTAATCCGATTGTAAGCCGTTTCTCTTACAAATTATAGTGATATACAAATGGTTTTGCCCCTGTGGGGGATTTTTCCTTAAACTTTGTGTGTTGAATAATTCTTGCATGATTTCATATTGTTTCAATCACACCCAGTTGCATGTTTAGGGTTAATTTGGGTTAAAAGGAATTTAATTAAAATTGGTTTTTATTTGAGAAGTCGCAATATTTCCGCTGCTGCTGCACTCTTATTGAGATGCCAATTATTGCCTCGGATAGGATCACAGTGCCTCAGCCAAAGCTGAACATCACTAATTTGTCTAGAATTGAGGATTTATGACTCAACCAGGATTGACTCGACCATGACTGACTCTACCGGCATCTCAGCACAGGGGGTCTCGGCCTCGTATTGAAGACTAGTCAGCATATCTTGTCGTATTAATCCATGATTAATAAACCATAGTCCTCGACCCTATCTAGGCCGATGATGACAGGTCGAGACTATTCATCATAACAGGTGTCAATTCCTCACTGGTCTACATATGAATAATTTGACTTTGGCAATGATGGTCGATCGAGGACTGACAGCTGGCAGGGCGTGTGCTTTGGGGGGGAAGTAAGAGTGTGCGCGTGGGCTGCAGATCCACGTATACCAAAATCATTATAATAACATCTCCCTCATACGTGAGGGAATATTTGATCATCATGAGCTACATGTGACAGAGACAGCTGGATCCTCCTCATTGGCTTGGAACATTCCACACATGCTTATTACATGCTTGGGGGGTACACTACACCCCCTAAGCACTATAAATACTTATCTTCTACCTCATTACAAAGGATCCATAATTCGAAAGCCTACCTTAAGCTCTGCCAAAATCACAGTAGAGAGAGAGAAAGTAGAGTGAAGTGTATTACTAAGGGCATTAGAGCCCTTTTCCTATAGTGATACTCACACACACACACACACTCACAGTGGACTAGGCCAATGGATGAACCACTTATATCTTTGTGTTGATTCCTCTTTGCCTCATCTCTATCTACATTTATATTTCTGTAAATACTCCATTGTTAGGCTGGTTTGAGCTCATATCTTTACATTGACTTGGTGATACCATTTATGGTATCATTACCACCAAAGAAGGTAACTCGCCTCTTAAATGTGAAATAAGGTAAAAATGAGGCTTTGAGGGAATACATATCTCGCTTTAATAAGAAAATAATGGAGGTCGAAGATTACGATGAGAGTGTTTTTATGACAGACCTCATCTTTGGGTTGTAGCCAGGAACTCCTTTAAAAACTCTATAAAGATCCTCCAAAAACCATGATAGAACTCTTGTCCACGATTGAGAGAATCATGAATGTAAAGGAGGCCATGGCGGCTAAGAGGGGAGACACTAAGGAGGTATGCGGTAGCAAGTCTGTCCAGTCGAAGGATAAGGAAGGAAAGAATAGGTCGGTCGAGGATAAATTTGCTAAATCTCTCCACTGATCGTGAGCCCTGATTTAGCTCTTAATGAGATAAAGGATGCAGAGAGCTTAGGTGGCCAAAAAATCTCAAGTAACCTTCTCACAAGAGGGACAAGAGAAAATGGTGTGAATTTCATCAAGATCATGGGCATATAAAGGATAAGATATTTTCCCTAAAAGACGAGATTGAAAATTATTGAAGAAGGACAATCTCGAATAGGAGTGGTGGTAAAGGAGAGTCCAAAAAAATCATAATAAAAGGAGAGAAAACAATCCAAGACGAGAGGTCCAGGTCAATAAGAATGATGATGAATCTGACGATAGTGGAGAAGACATCCCCGACCTATCTATAAATATCCTTGATGAAAAAGGATCTCTACATATAATCTCCTTCAATGTAAGGATGATATACGATGGCTTGGCAAGTGGAGGCACAAGGCCTACCGACAGGAAGGCACACGTTGTTGAAGCAAAGGCTACACCAAAAAGGTTGGAAGTAAACTCCGTCGAGACTGAGGAAAAACTGGGGAAGTTGAAGAAATTTGATATGGATGCCTTGATTGTTTGTTTTTTCCAAGATGTACTTTAAAGGAATACTGGATCCACACGACGACCCATTGGTCATCAGTACGAGAGTGCACGGATACGACACTTCTCGTATCCTCATCGATGGGGGAAGTTCAATGGATGTTATGTTTTGAAATTGTTTCAAGGGATTGAAATTAAGCAACAAGAGACTTATGTCATATCATCAGCTAGTTATCGGCTTCATTAGATAAAAGGTTCACCTCTTGGGGGTATTTGAGATGGATGTATGTATAGGATTTTAGTCGAGGTGTCTCACTAAGAAGGTCAAATTTTATATTATGTATGAGCAAGTGTTCTCGGCCTATAATATTATACTCGGAAGAGTATCCCTCAAAGAGTTTGGGTCATTCTTTCCATGGTTCACCAAATTATAAAATTCCCGACTCCTTATGGAGTAGGATAACTATAAGGAGACTAAGTGGAGGCTCACGAATGCTACTTCACTTTGACTAAGGAGAGAGAAGACCACAAAAAAGAAACAAACTTATATAATATTAATACTCTCGACCCGAGAGATGAGCAAAATCTGAAGAAGGGTGAACTCATTATGGAGGTACATTCCATCGTCCTCAATGAGGACGAGCCGAAATAACCATCCAAACGGGTTCATCACTAAAGTTTGAAATAAAATAAGAGTTGGTGAATCTCTTAAGGAGGAGGCAGAGCATCTTTCCCTAGGGACATGGAGATATGCATGGGATTGACCCTGGAATTATCTACCATCAGCTGAATATTGATGAAAATGTGAAACATATGATACATAGATACAAAATTTACACAAGAGATAGATATGAAGTCATCCAAGATGAGGTTAAAAAGATCTAGACACAGGAGTGCATCCGAGAGGTCCAATTTTCATATTGGATCACTAACGTCGTCATAGTGACCAATCTAAATGGAAAATGGAGAATGTGGGTAGACTTTACAGATTTGAACTAGGCTTGTCCGCAAAGAAGCTTCCCACTGCCCAAGATTGATCAGATGATTGATGCCACAGTCGAGCATGAACCCATGAGTTTTATGGATGCGTATTTGGGGTACAATTAGATCTTCATGCATGGAAACGATGCCTAGAAGACTTATTTTATCACATATAAAGGAACCTAGTGCTATAAGATGATGCCTTTTGGCTTGAAAAATACAGGGGCATTTTATCAAAGGTTGGTCAATAAAATGTTTGAAGACCAAATCAAGAAGGCGATGGAGGTATATGTAGATGAGATGATGAAAAAAAGCCTGAAGGCCAAAGATCATGTGGCTGAACTGGAATGAACTTTTGATATGATGGACAAGTATAAAATGAAGTTGAATCCGACCAAGTGCATTTTCGATGTCAGTGCATGAAAGTTTCTAGGTCTCATTGTTAACCAAAGAAGGATAGAGGCAAACCCCATAAAAATTAAAGCATTAATTGACATGCATACACCAAAAACAATTATAGATATCTAGAGGTTAATGGGGTGAGTATTGACTCTCAATTGTTTCGTCTTTCAGGCACTGGATAAGTGTCTGTCATTTTTTAAAATCTTGAGAAAAGGCTTAGTATGTGGCGGAGAATGCGAGAAATATTTTCAGGACCTAAAAGTCTATTTGGGGTCTCTTATGCTTTTGTTTTGTCTTATTCAATGAGAGAAGTTATTTCTGTATTTAGACATCTTAGATTCGATCATCAGTGCGGCCATCATTCAGAATGATGATGGGGTTCAAAAGCTAGCGTATATTGATAGCAAAGCCATGCAAAGGGCTAATCTCAAATATCTAAAGATGGAAAAGATGGCCTACACACCGATTCATGCCTAAAGGAAAATGAAGTCACATTTCCAAGTGCACACGATGGTGGTGCTCACCGATACTCCTCTCAGGCAAGTCATTCAAAAACTCGAGAAATTAGGTAGGCCAATGGCCTGGTCAGTTGAGCTAGGTGAGTTTAACATCATTTATCATCCTAGGAATGCAATGAAAGGGCAAGCCCTAGGAGATTTTGTGGCTGAGTTTACTTGGACTGAAACTAATAATAATGTTGTTGAAGAAGAAAAAATGCCAATGGCCATGCCGACAGAAGTTATGGCAGACATTTCTCTAGTCGACACTTCGAAGGACAGTACTGTTGAAAAAATAACTTTTATTTAAAAATGTAGTTTTATGTGAAACTACTTTCTTGGAGGGAGGACCAATCTGGATTTTTTTTTGTGGATGGATCATCCATTGAAAACTGTTGCATTGTGTGGTTGATATTATCGATACAGGGTGGAATAGATATAGAGTATGCCTTGAGATTAAACTTCAAATCATTGAACAACGAATCGGAGTATAAGGCTTTGCTGACATGCCTCTCTCTTGTCAAAGTGCTGAATGTATGCCAAATGATAGCCCACAATGATTCACCATTTGTCATATAAATCATATCTTGGGTGTTTATGAGGCTAAAGACGAGAAGATGGCCATATACTTGGCCAGGGTTAGAAAGATTATGGTGAATTTCAATGAAGTCAATATTAAGAGAAATTTAAGACTGGAAAATATTTGAGTTGATGCTCTGGATAAACTATCATCAGCTACCAAGATTGAGATCAGACACTCCATCCCTGTTGAAATTTTACAGAAGCCGAGCATCGAAGAAGACGATATCAACTTAATATTTTGTCTAAATCTTAATTTGTTGGAATCCTAGATGGATCCATTAATAAAGTACATATAGGATAAAGTAATTTTGGAGTCCAATGTCGAGAGGAAAAGGCTCAGATATTGTGAAGAAAAGTTCAGCATCACAGGTGAGGTACTTTACAAAAGAGTATTTCTACTCCCATTACTCTGATGCATTCACCCCATCGAGATAGATTACATACTTCAAGATGTCCATGAAGGTTTTTGTACAAGTCACTTTGGTGGTCGGTCACAAACTAAGAATATCATTACCCAAGGTTATTTTTGGCCTCCACTTGCTAATAATGCAGACGAGTATGTGAAGAAATGTGAGAAGTGTCATACATTCGTGAGCATTCTCCATCATCCTCACCATCCACTCTCACCCATTACATCACCCGGGTCATTCGCAGTTTGGGGAATAGACTTAGTCGGTCCTCTTCCAAAGGCAACATAAAACTATCGATATTTGATAGTCGTAATTGGTTATTTTTCAAAGTGGGTTGATGCCTAAGCTATAATAACCATCATAAAATTCAAAACATTCAAATTTATTTGGAGGAACATCATCTGCCGGTATGGCCTACCCCACAACATGATATGAGATAACGGTAAATAGTTCAAGAATAAGTTATTGGAAGCCTACTACACGAGGGTCGGTATAAAATAATTCTTCCATGTTCCTGGCTGACCCCAAGCAAGTGGTCAGATAGAGGTCACCAATAGGACGATACTCGATGGGATTAAGAAGAACTTAGAAAATTCCAAGGGCAAATGGACTGAAGAATTACATGGGGTCGTATGCGCCTACAGGATGACTGAGAGGATGATGACAGGCGAGATGCCATTTATGTTAGCATATGGGTCCGAGGCAGTCATTTTGTCACACCTTGTTTATTGGTATGAATGAACACGAAGTATACATAAAGCAATGAATCAAAGCTAAGGTGGAATGACATAACTTTATTCATTATTAAGTAGGTTTACATAGGGTTGTACCATCGCAGGGGTGAGTTACATATTTTTAGTACAGACAATAATATAGAAAATTAAAAAGCGCCACTCCTTGCTCCCACCCGACTTATTCTCTACCCACACGATCACATACGTAAACAAGTATGTAGTATGGAAGATATATAGTCCTCTTTCTCTGGGCGCATCGGGAGAAGGAAGGAATTAGAAAAAATATGCTAAGCAGGTTCTACCAGTTCTATAACAAGTATGTAGGTATAGATGAGAGTTGGAGTGTGTATAGAATCAGTGTTTAGCAACACTAACAATAATAAGATGATAATCCTATACTTATCTATTTTTAAGAGAACATTAAAAGTTTTGGAACTAATAATCCCATACTTATAGGTCCGTTTAAGAAAATGAGGTTCATTACCAGTTTATTTAGGATCATGTAAAGAAAGTCAAAGAGTCTTAAACTAATAATCCCATACCTACCAGTTCACTATAGGGTATAGAAGTAGTTAAGCCATTAGTAAAACCATAATAATAAGTAATCAATCCCAAACCTTTGGGGAGAAGTAACCTGCTATGCACACAATTAAAGTGGCACTCATAAGTATGTAGCAATAAGCAAGGCTCTTAATCATCTGGGACCAGTAGGCCAAGTAGAAAGTTTAGTGGGATAACACGTCAGTCTACTTCCTAGTTAATACTGATGCTTATAGTAAAATGGCACAAAAGAGCAAGGGTAACTGAATCAATATGAAACATGATACCTGTTATTAGATGAGAAGAGTTAAAATTGATCTTTAGTTAAGTTTCAATACTTGTTATAAATTCAAATACCATTGATGGTTAACAAAATATATAGTATGGCAGTATAATATTATGCACACACTAAGAGTAAATAGGAGCTATCACATAATGATATCAATAGCAGTATGTCAAATACGCAAATTATACTATTGAAAAGGTAGGAAAAACATACTTTCTCGGTATTCGGTCGGCTTTATATCACAATAGGATATTGGGAAAACTTCGTGCTTGATTTTCTATATACAATGTTTGTTTATGTAAGTATTTGGGATTTAGTCAGTCAGTTTTGTACTAAAACTGTACCTTTTAAGTTCCGGGGGTTTATTTGTAATTATCTTGGGACTTTAAAATACTGAACTTAAGCTCATTGTTGAACTTTGGTGTAAGAGACTTTTTGTCTTAAAATATTTTGAAGTATTCATAAACAAAATTTTGGGATCAAATTCATAGTTGGAAAAGTTGAGAGGGGTCAATTTGTAAATTTAGAAACATATTCTTAAGTTAAAACCTTAGTTTTTCATAACTAAAGCTAGGGATATCCAAACATGGCCTTACCTTATACCATTTTGACCAGAGAAATTTAATAAAAATATTGGGAAAAAAATCAAAAATTCCTGATTGGCCACGCCCCCACACACACGTGGTCAAAGTTCCTGGTAAAAGTCTTCATCTTCAACCTCTCGATTTTGACTTTTAGGATTTCAATTTTTTGATCTTGATTTTCTCCTTTATTGTTATACCATTTGAGATGATTTATTAACCAACCTAGCCTTGTTTTTCATGAGGAATCTAAATATATAAGTTTTGTGGATTGATATTCAGTATAGCTCAAGATTCAAATCTGTGTGTTTTGTTAAAGTTTTGACATGATATTCATGGATTTCTAGAGTATGAAAAGATTTTTTATGAACATGGGTTGGTGTTTGTTAAATATGAGAGTAGTTTGGTTTTGGTTTCAAAGATTAAGATGGATTGTACATGAAGAATTTTGGATTTTTAGGTTTGGATTTCAAAATACACTTTTGATCGATTTGAGCTCTATATGCACATTCATGGCTTTTAACCATTACACTCGAGATCCTTATGTTATAATGAAGTTATATGTAGCTTCAAATCAAAGTTTAAGGCAATGTATCAAGATTCACCATTAAAGGTCAAGATTTAGTGACGTTTCTTCCTGTTTTTTCTATCCTAAGCTATTCGACATTTAAAAGCTTGCATATTATGATTGTTCTAACTAAATTAACTACACAGAAAACTATTGGAATTGAAAGAACTGTAAATTAAGCATAAAATCACAAGGTACCTAATTTGAGGGGATTTTGGAGTTTTGAACTGGGCTGTAAGGTGTGTTTTTACTGCTGAATTCGTGGGGTATTTATATTACATCTTCAGGAGATTTGATTGGTTCCTTTGGGTGGTGGATTTGAGCCAGTTTATGTAGAATTTTCATTATGGGTAAGTGAAGTTCACATATTTACATGGTGTGTTCATGTGTAATTTAACCTATAACGCTGATGTGTAGCACTAGGTGGACAGGGATTTAACTGCAATTAAAAGAAATTCCAAGTTTGGTCCTTAGTTGGTTATGTAATTACTTTTATAGCCTTAAAAGTATACTTTTTTTATAAAGTATAGGGGTATTTTGGTAATTTTAGAAATTTTCCAGGGTTTAAATTATAATATTATGTTAGTTAAGGTCTAAAGGATTAATTTGATGTAAAGTTGAGGTTTAGGGGTTAAATATACATCAAGTTATCTTGCTTTGAAACTTTCAGGGGCTATTTTGTAAATTACTAAAACTTCAAGGGGTCTAAATTAATTTATCAAAAGTGTAGGTTTCTAAGTGTAGCTTCTTTCTTCTAGAAGACCTTTGATTTTGCACACATTATAAGGGTTTAAACAATGGCCGTAGGTAATTTAGGGTTTAAAAATTCCCGATTCTTACACATTTTAACAGATCTTGGACTCCCCAGCCATCGTGTCCAGACTTACGATGCAAAGGCCAATTTGTAATAGAGAAGGTTGGATTAGGATCTCATTGAAGAAAAAAGAGAAGATACTATGGTCAGATAGTAAGCTTATCAGCAAAGAGTCGTAAGGTTCTATAATAAAAGGGTGAAGGCCAGGCCGATAGCCGCGGGGGACTTATTTTTAAAGAAGGTTTGGTAGAAACCTAAGAAGCTATATCATAATCGGCATGTGCCTTACAGAATGACAAATTAGGTTGTGCCAAGAACTTTTAGACTAGAAAATCTTGAGGGCGAGCCTTTATCCAATCCTTGGAATGCCGACCACCTAAAGAGATACTACAATTAGTCATTTGTATAGAGATCGGAGTTTTTTTAAATATATTTCCATTTTGGTCTCACCTGTACTACAGAGCAATGTATTATAATGCAAGGAATAAATGAAAAAGTTCAAGTGATGCTTAATATTTTTTGTGTTTATCGTCATTGATTCAAACATGATTTAAACTTCATTAAATTAAAGAATATCATTTTATGGTGAATTAGTTTATAACTCACTCTCGACGATACGAGAGTGTGTGAGGAGTCCCATATCCTTCATATTCTCCCAATAACACCGAGAGAGGGAATCAACATTATAAAATCACTTATGTGGTGAATACAAAAGTAAAAATCATTTTATATGGTTGTGGAACATCATTTTATTGTGAATTAGTTTATAACTCTATCTTGATGATACGAAAGTGTATGAGGAGTCTTGTCTCCTTCATACTCTCCCAATAATGCTGGGGGGGGGGGGGTGTTAACATTATAACATCACTTATGTGGTGATATAAAATAAAAAATCATTTTATATGGTTGTGCAACATCATTTTATGATGAACTAGAGTATAACTCTATTCAGCGATACGAGAATGTATGAGGAGTCTCGTCTCCTTCATACTCTCCCAATAATGCCGAGAGAGGGGATCAATATTATAACATCACTTGTGTGGTGAATACAAAATTGAAAATCATTTTATATGGTTGTGCAACATCATTTTATAGTGAATTAGATTATAACTCTTTCTTGGTGATACGAGAGTGTATGAGGAGTCTTGTCTCCTTCATACTCTCCCAATAATATTGAGAGCGGGGATCAACATTATTAAGTGTGAACTACAGTGATAAAAAATATGGTGATAAGCATCATACTCAAAACATCATTCAATGGTGACAAAAATTAAAATGCAAAGACTACAGTTCTAACATAAAGCCATTCACATAAAAAAATATGATGTCACATTCATAAGGTGAAATAAGTGTTATATAGTGTTACAAAATGTATGAGATATGAGACATAAAAGGCAAATTGTTCACAAATGGTTACATCGTGGAGAATGATAAGGCCACAAGCGACTGTCCACAAAAGAAAAAAATTATTTTTGAGCCTTCTCGACCTTAGCTAAGACATCAGAAACTGTTGGAACGACAGGAGACGTCGCCTGTGCTTCCTCATCATTAGCGGCATCGTCTCCCACCATGGCGTCCTGATTCACTACAGTAGTCTCAATCGTAGACACTTGAGAAACAACAGCCTCGGGATCCGACATGTTGAACGATTTCAAATTATCTACAGGTTAAGGCTCGGATTTGGCAAGTTTTGGATGTTTGTTCAATACCCAGCGGTAGACCTGTCAACGGGTCGGTTTGGGTCGTGTACGGGTTACGGGTTACGGGTTACGGGTCAAAACACCCTAACCCATACACGACCCGTTAAGACTAACGGGTCTAATAACAATACCCAAACACGATCCGTTAATATTAACGGGTACACGACCCAAACTGTTAACACCCGTTAATATTAACGAATCATTTTGGGTCGAAATGGGTAACGGGTTGGGTGACCCTATAATACCCGTTAGTCTTCAATACTTTAAAAATAATGGGTTTTAATTGTAATTTTTATTGGGTATAGATTGGGTGACCTTATAGCACCCGTTAGTCTTTAAAGATTTAGAAATAATGGGTTTTAATGGTTATTGTTATTGGGTACGGGTTGGGTGACCCTATAGTACCCGTTAGTGTTAACGGGTGTTAACGGGTAGAAACGGGTTAAAACGGGTACAGGTAAATTTCCAAACCCGAACCGTTAGTGTTAACGGGTCTACCGTGTCAACCCGTTAATGACCCAAACCCAATAAGGGTAAACCCATTAACTTATAATTTCGTGTCGGGTCGTGTCGTGTTAACGAGTTATCGTGTATTTTGACAGGTCTACCCAGCGGCAAACGATTTTTGCTCCCTTGTCCGAATACTGACGGGCATAGCCTGTAAACTCCTTAAATGATTTGAAGGCCTCAACCGTCTTCTCTATAACCTTCTTAATATCTGCTCGGTGCTTAATCTTGAGGTCATCCATCTAAGCTCGGTGACCCATCCTCTGAGTTAACAGTTCCTCAGTATGCTATTTCTTCAACTCTTCAATGGCATTCTTGTGCATAGTCTCAGCATTGTGGATCTTCTTCTTTAGGCCCTCATTATCTCTAATGGCATTATTGGCCTGCTATATTTTCGGTTCGTTCTCCTGAACCCTTTGATTTAGGTGATGAAAGGCAAGAACAGATTGCAAAATAGATAAGGAGGAGTTAGAAAAAGATGAGACGACACTTTAATAAAAACGATGAAGAATAATTATTAAAGTTATGACACTTTACTAGTTGCCTTGTGAGAGAAAATTCACTAACCCGAGAGAGGTCCTGGTCCTGGTCCTGGAAGAATCTACTGTCAGATTCGGCCGTGATCGACCCCACGGTAACTCGGGCCCTCATTTTTCTATCGAGCAAATAATTTGTTGAAATTACGAGTTGGGCCAACCGAGCAGCGACCACAATATTGTCAGATATGGGGATAACATAGTTATTGGAGGTTTTGGACGAGATATCCTTCTTCTTCTTGTTGGTTGGAGGAAGGATGGTATTGTCTCCCCCAAGAAGGTCCTTATTGCTATACCTATATAAGCTCAGCATAGAATAAATTCAAATGATCCAAGGAAATTAATACCAATTAAGGAGGTCGTCTCCGTTATGGAGATGCTCGACCCACCTGTATACCTTAAGATTGGATGCACATATTTTCTTGTGAGCATTCACACACCAAACATACCTTATCAACCACGTGGGATTATAGCCGTTAAGATTGATTACCACATGATTATCCAGGCATCTTATTATCAAAACAGTTCTGCACCTTAAGGCGTGCGCGGATACATTATGATAAACGTGTGTAAAGATGTAACTGCCCGAATTATAAGGGCACTCATCTCTTTGTAAATGTTGATACAAAATTTAATCTGCTGACGTGGACCAATTATGAAGAAACACGTGTCAATCTATATGGCACCCGCAAACATTTTTTGAACAACACCTTGATTCCAAGGAACTCAACCCGCCCGACCAACTCAGGCGCTCCGAGCAATAAGTGTTCTCCAAGGAACTTTATTGTATCGAGCAACTCATGTATACCAAGCAGCTTAGGCGGTCCGAGCTGCATCTCGTACAGAGCATTCATATCTGGATAATCAAGAGGATGACTGCGCATTAAATGCTCATTATTATCACACAGATGTACACGCCTATTGGACAGCTATGCATTATTCTTTCGCATGTACAGCCTGTGACACCCCAACTAATTAAATACCGGGTAGCTACTCCTTTATTAAATTAATTCAAAATGCCAAGTTGGTCCAGTTAATAACATCACTGTCGAAAACATTTTAATGATTACTAACCACCTAGTATTTAAAAAGTAAGTTGTCAAATTTTGATTAAAGTCTGATTAACATGCAACAAGTGTAATGAAGAATAATAACACCATTCACCATAACGAAGTAAATAGAATAACCATCACATAAAGTAAATAAATCCGGAGGAAAACTCCTCACAACAAAACCCACAACTGAAATAAGAAACGAAATACTGAATACTGAATCAATACATGCCAAAGTCTGAAAAACTGAAATGGAAAGATGTCTCTAATAGAAATGGGCAACATGCCCTACAACTGATAGATACTGAATCTGGAATCCAAATGAAAGAAGCGTCTAAAAGCAAATCCCTGTAGCTTTCACAAACAGCTACAGCTCGTCACCTGAATGAGTATCCTATGCATGGTGTCCTTGTGGCTGGGCACCTAAAATGGTTTTACAAGAAAAATAGATTTGAAAGCAAACGGGTCAGAGCCCGAATGTGGAGATATTTTAAAAACCTGCAAGTGCTGTAAAAACATTTAAAACATTAAATGCAAAGTACATGTTAGGACGTGCACTCACATAAAATTCTCACCTCTCGTCTAACTGTGCATTCCTAACGTAAGTACCCATCTAAAACGACACAAACCACTAGCTAAGTGACATCATATCTAGCTAGACTGTCATAGGTTCTACCCGTATTACTCGGTTTCCATTAACATAATAACGATCTCAATTAAATAGGGGACTTAACGTAATTTCAGGTTCTCATATAAAAGTAATACAACTCGTTATAGATTTTCCCTTTTATGTTATTCCATAGTTATACACACAATACCATATGAAAGTTCTCATCTTACTAAGTGTATATTTTCCACAACATAAATATACAATATAAGCATCCCGAGACTAAGCTGCGGTGCACACATACTCTGCTATCCATCCCGGTACATCACGTACATAAGGAATCACATATTCCGAATCTCTCAGGAATAGTTCAGATAACACAAATCACAAATAGTGGAGGCGAACACAGTCACATCACATGGGTCACGCACATACCTACGCTCCCACGATCAGCGGACTTATTAACATCCCAATAAGTCTTTCTCTGACCTATGTTCATCAAGGTAACCAGTCTAAATTCGGGCAACACAAGGATTAGAGGGCCCTAAGCGAACACAAACCTCCCGTGGTAGCAAGTATGGTGGGTATGTCATACACACAAATCATATACCAATACTAAGTAAGCACACATCTTAGTAATTGCCGTAGTTTAATTGTAGTGCATTTCTCATTCTTGTACCAACATATAATATTACCCAATTTATATGTTGTCGATTAATATAATATATTGGGCCGTCAATAGCTCACATCGTATTAGACACTCACGTCCTACTTCATAGTCTCCTTTAGGTTCAAACTACACTACTAGGTTTGACTCCTCATTATATCCCAAACATCCCAAATATACCGATTAATCATCAAGGAAAGGTTATCTCTATGTATACACGAGGTTACGGGACTCTCGGGATTAAAACAGGCTAAATAGCCTAAACTGTCAACTCGTTCGAAGTCTCGTTCAAACGAGGCTGTTCGAACGAGAGGCTGTTCGAACGAGAGTTCGTTCGAACGAACTGAGATCTCGTTCGAACGAACTCATCGAACGAACTTCACCCTCGTTAGAAGCGACTGGTCAACTCGTTAGAAGCTCGCTCGAACGAGCTCGTTCGAACGACCTGGGGAGGTCTTCTAACGAACGATCAGTTTCGAGCCCAGATTTCCCTAGTTTCGTTTTTCACCATTTTTACTCCTCAAATCTCCTCTACAATTCGTCCCAACAATGTTTTAAGGTCTCTAATCAATCCTAAACATATCAAGGTTATAAACTAACGTATTTTAAGGAGTTAATTCATCCCAATCATCATTAAATCATCAAGTCTCATCACTTTCCCCCAATTTTTCAAGAACATAAACCCTAAGATTATAACTCATCAATTTACAGAAATAAATCCATTTTTATCACACAATAACTTATGATACTCTTAATTCGATCTTCCAATAATATTTCTACATGCAAACTTATCTCCAAAATTTATTAACAACTCCAGTTTCATGGGTTTTCAATTATCTCCCAATTAATTATGATTATGGAATAGTCTAAGCATGGAAGAAGCATTTACTGTATAAAAACGTAAATTGAACCACTTGCCTCGAGTGTCTCTGAATTTGGTGTTGATTTGCTGAAGTTATCTCTCTCTCTCTGCAGAATTCCCTCTCTACAAGCTTTCTTTTCCAAAGGTGGCTATGGTGGCTAGGGTTTTCTTTGGGAAAGATGTAAACCTAATCTAATAACCCCCGTAGCTTATTGGGTCATTAAGGGTTGGTTAGTGGGTTTAGTGGGTCAATTCCCAATCAGATGAAAACTCTTAATTTTCGTCACTTTTAATTCTCAAAAATGCAAAATTACCAAACTACCCCTATATGTTGCCGGTATGGCCTAAAAATACCCCGGGACCCAAACTAAACCCCCGGCTAGTGTTTTCTGACTATCTCGACCCTTCCGAACGCGTTGGCGCACTCAAAACGACCATACGGTTAATAGAATTTAAATTCACTTTTATAAATAAAATAATTATATCCTGACGCGACTGTCACCCGCGTCCCAATAAAATGACCAAGTTGCCGTATATCAATCTCACGACAAATATCATAATTCAATATTCAATTATCATCATATATACTCAATATAGTCAAATACCAACTCACATCTCGCTAGTATTTTATCCGGATTAATTCTCAATTAATTCTCATTTAATTAATTAATCCCAAAAATAAATATCGCCAAAAATACGGGGTATTACATACTCCCCCCCTAATAACAGAATTTCGTCCCGAAATTCGAAACTAGAAAGTACCTGATAAAAAAAACTCTGGATAACGCTCGCGCATCTCATCCTCACGCTCCCATGTGGACTCTTCGACATTGTGATGTCGCCACTGAACACGCACTAACGGAACTATCTTTGACCGCAGCTTCTTCTCACTTCGGTCCAAAATAGCAATCGGCCCCTCCTCGTAGGAGCTGTCAGGCTGTAGATCAATATCCTCCAAAGCGATGTGAGAATGAGCCAAATCATCTCTGAGATATTTCCTTAGCGAGGAAATATGAAACACATCGTGAATTCGGTGTAAATGCTCCGGTAACCCGAGTCTATACGCAACTGGTCCAATCCGCTCAATAATAGGAAATGGCCCCACATACCTCGGTACCAACTTCCCCTTCTTCCCGAAACGCATAATCCCCTTCATAGGAGATACTCTGAGCAAAACCTGGTCCCCCACTTGGAACTCCCTGAAGGATCTCTTCGCATCAACATAGCTCTTCTGCCTGTCTTGAGCCACCCGAATGCGACTCCGAATCAACTCAATCCTTACCGAAGTATCTTGAATCACTTCCGGCCCAAGTAGTTTGTTATCCCCCACCTCCAACCAACATGATGGGGAACGACAAGGCCTACCGTACAACGCCTCAAACGGAGCCATGCCAATAGTGAACTGATAGGAGTTATTGTAAGCAAACTCTACCAGTGGAAGGTACTGCTCCCATCCACCCCCAAAGTCAATAATGCACATGCGTAGCATGTCCTCCAACATCTGATTTGTGCGCTCGGTCTGCCCATCGGTCTGCGGATGATAAGCCGTACTCAACCGCAATTCCGTGCCCATGGCCTCTTGGAAACTCTCCCAAAACTGCGAAACAAATATCTTGTCTCTGTCAGACACGATATTTAGGGGTACACCGTGAAGTCTCACAATCTCTGAAATGAAGAGCTGGGCATACTGTCCCGTAGTGTAGTCAGTCCTTACGGGTAAAAAGTGAGCGACTTTGGACAACCTGTCCACAATTACCCAAACGGAGTCGTGACCCCTCTGCAACATAGGCAACCCCGTGATAAAGTCCATGGATATGCTCTCCCACATCCACCTCGGAACCTCCAACGGCTGTAGAAGTCCTGTCGGTCTCTGATGATCCACTTTTACTAGCTGACAAGTGGCGCATTTCGAAACAAATATAGCGATATCTCTCTTCATACCGCTCCACCAATACTGGCGTCTCATGTCTTGGTACATTTTGTCCCCTCCGGGATGTACCGCGAATCGTGAGCCGTGCGACTCTGCCATCACCTCGTGTCGCAATTCCTCCCCTTTTGGAACCACCAATCTCCCATTGAAGCGTAATCCCCCGTCTGAGCTAACGGTATAGGACTTGGCTCCCTCCGCTAGTAATCGAACTATCTGCTCCTGACAGAACGAGTCATTAGCCTGTGCCCGTACTACCTTCGTGACAATCTGCGGAGTAACGGTCATCATAGAAATGAAAGACCGGGCCACTGTATCCTGGTGTCCCAACTCCTTCCACTTTGCCTTCCACACCCCTGCCACCTCATCTGCTGGCCTACGGCTCAACGCGTCTGCTACCACGTTAGCCTTACCCAGGTGATACTGGATGTCGAACTGGTAGTCCTTCACAAACTCAAGCCACCTACGCTGCCGCATATTCAACTCCTTCTGCGTGAACAGGTACTGTAGGGACTTGTGGTCCGTGAACAATTGGAACTTCTCCCCCAAAAGATAGTGCCTCCAAATCCGTAGGGCAAATACCACTGCCGCCAACTCCAAATCATGCGTGGGGTAATTCTTCTCATGAGGCTTAAGCTTACGGGAAGCATAAGCTATGGCCTGTCTCTCCTGCTGCAATACACCTCCAAGTCCTTGCAAAGACGCATCGGTGTAAACCAAATACTCAACTCCCGATCTCGGCAATGCTAACACAGGTGCTGAGGTTAACTTGTCCTTTAACTCATCAAATGCCAACTGACAGGCATCACTCCAAATGAACGGAACACCTTTACAAGTAAGATGTGTCAAAGGACCCACTATCTTCGAAAATCCCCGAATGAACCTCCTGTAGTATCCTGCTAGGCCCAAGAAACTACGAATCTCAGTCGGTGTCGTGGGCTGTCCCCACTCCCTCATCGCGGATACCTTCCCCGGATCAACAGATATCCCCCGGTCGGAAATAATGTGTCCCAAAAACTGGACCTTCTTTAACCAAAACCCGCACTTCTCAAATTTTGCATACAGCTCGTTCTGACGCAGCGTTTGCAAAACCTGCCTCAAATGCTCGGTGTGCTCCTCCTCTGTCTGGGAGTAAACCAGAATATCATCTATGAAGACAATGACAAACTGATCAAGGAACTCTCTGAACACCCTATTCATCAAGTCCATAAACACCGCTGGAGCGTTGGTCAAACCAAACGGCATAACCCGAAACTCGTAAGATCCATATCTCGTTAAGAACGCAGTCTTCGAGACATCCTCCTCCCTGATACGCAACTGATGGTATCCCGATCTCAAGTCAATCTTCGAGAAGAAAGAAGCTCCTCTCAACTGGTCAAATAGGTCATCGATTCGAGGCAACGGATACTTATTCCGTATCGTGACCTTGTTCAACTCCCGGTAGTCCACACACAATCTCAGTGAACCGTCCCTCTTCTTCACAAACAAAACTGGAGCGCCCCAAGGTGAGGTACTCCTGCGAATAAAGCCCTGACCTAACAGCTGCTCTATCTGATCTCGTAGCTCTCGCATCTCTGCCGGAGCCATACGGTACGGTGCGCGTGCTATAGGTCTCGTATCTGGCAATAGGTCTATAACAAAGTCTATCTCTCGACTGGGGGGTAGGCCTGGTATCTCGTGAAACACATCCGAATACTCCCTGACAACTCGGATAGAATATAAAGGAATCACAACCTCCTTAGAGGTATCCTCCTCTATGTAATACAGATGAGCGGTCGATCCTCCCGCTGGGCGAGGCATCGCCACTACAAACATCTCTTGCCCCGGAATGGCAAAAATAATGCTCCCGCTGAAGCAATCAATCATGGCCCTATAAGCTACGACCCAATCCATACCGATAATCACATCGTGCACATGCATATCTAATACCAACATGTCTGCAGGTAATACCAAACCACCAATCTCTACCCCCACTCCCCGGCATATAAAGAAAATAAGTGACCCATTCCCCAATGGTGAGTCGACACACGTCACTGTGCTCTCCGCTATGGCTAACAACCCTAAAGCCTTCACGAAATGTGTAGCTATAAAACAATGTGTAGCCCCCGTGTCAAACAATACCCGACCCATAGTGCCATGGATAGGAAACGTACCCTCAATCGCGGGCGGTGCCTGTGGAACTGCTGCCTGGTGGTTTTTATATACACGTCCATACTGTAGCTGCCCCTGCTGAACTGGGACTGCTGGAATGGGTGGTAATGCTGCCATCTGTGGCGGTGCGGGGAGAGCGGCGGGAAACATAGGCCTCTGTGGCTCCTGGGGAGCACCCTGCTGCTGCTGCTGTGGGGCCCTGCCCCTATGAGGACAATCCTGTCGTTTATGGCCAGTCTTGCCACAAACATAACACTTCCCTGGGAAGTTCCCTCCTCTCTGCCCCTGCTGTCCCCGGCCCTGGTGGCCATTACCGTTCCTCCCTGGGCCCTGCTGGCCCTGCTGAAACTGCTGCCCATTCTGCCCCTGTTGGCCCTGATGGCCATTTGGACCCTGATGGCCCTGACGGAAGCCTCCCTGTCCGTGCCTGTAATTCCCTGATCTGAACCTCTTCTGATCCCCCTGCTGGGAACCCTGCTCACCCTATCTCTGCCCCTGAACAGATTGTGCCCCACTAGCACCATGTCCTCCAGTCCTGCCCTGATGGCTAGACTCTCCCGATCTCTTGCCTTCAGCCATATGAAAGCGGTGATCCTGGCAGTGTAACAAAGCAGCGTTAACCACATCAGAATAAGTGGCCAGCGAAAGGTTCCCTAACAGATGCTGACGGATCCTCCATGTCAACCCGTCGGTGAATTTCTCAATCTTCTTCTTTTCTGTCGGTATCTCATCCGGAACGATATTCAACAGATTCGTGAACTCGGCCTCATACTCGGCCACGGTCTTACCCTCCTGCTTCAGATTCATTAGTTTCCTCCTCATTTCCGTGTGAACAGCTGACGGAAAGTACTTGCGGTCGAACCGCACCCAAAAGTCCTGAATAGTGAGAGTATCCCTCTCCTCTACGGTGGTAATAGACTCCCACCACTGCAGTGCAGATCCAACTAGCTTGAAAGTAGCTAGCACCTGCTTCTGAACATCCGTGCACTCATACATCCTCAAGTGCCTCTGCATATCCTTCCTCCACTGACTCGATACTACCACATCTGAGCTACCTGCAAACTCTGGCGGATGCGCTTTCTGAAAAGCGTCACATACACGTTCCCAAGCAAACGGGAATGCATTTGCCTGTAATGGCGCGGCAACCGGCGCCTGAGGTGGTGCCTGCTGAACTACGGCAATTGCGGCATTTACCGCTTGGGCTACTATGGCTGCAACCTCAGCGGCGTTCATCATGCCCTGAACTGGAGCGGGCTGGGGTTCGGGCGTTGCATCCCTGGGAACTCGTCGTGCACGTCGTGGAGGCATCTGAAATAAGAATAAAGTTTATAAGTTCACAGTTTATAAACTTAAAGTAGCTGAAGAATGAAGCATACACAAGATAGTACAACAGTCCTAAAATATAGGGCTCTATATCAAAGAAAACGTAGCGGAAACATAATAGCCGTACAGATCCTAAAGGACACTAGAACCTGATGCTCTGATACCACCTGTGACACCCCAACTAATTAAATACCGGGTAGCTACTCCTTTATTAAATTAATTCAAAATGCCAAGTTGGTCCAGTTAATAGCATCACTGTAGAAAACATTTTAATGATTACTAACCACCTAGTATTTAAAAAGTAAGTTGTCAAATTTTGATTAAAGTCTGATTAACATGCAACAAGTGTAATGAAGAATAATAACACCATTCACCATAACGAAGTAAATAGAATAACCATCACATAAAGTAAATAAATTCGGGGGAAAACTCCTCACAACAAAACCCACAACTGAAATAAGAAACGAAATACTGAATACTGAATCAATACATGCCAAAGTCTGAAAAACTGAAATGGAAAGATATCTCTAATAGAAATGGGCAACATGCCCTACAACTGATAGATACTGAATCTGGAATCCAAATGAAAGAAGCGTCTAAATCCAAATCCCTATAGCTTCCACAAACAGCTACAGCTCATCACCTTAATGAGTATCCTATGCATGGTGTCCTTGTTGCTGGGCACCTAAAATGGTTTTACAAGAAAAATAGATTTGAAAGCAAACGGGTCAGAGCCCGAATGTGGAGATATTTTAAAAACCTGCAAGTGCTTTAAAAACATTTAAAACATTAAATGCAAAGTACATGTTAGGACGTGCACTCACATGAAATTCTCACCTCTCGTCTAACTGTGCACTCCTAACGTAAGTACCCATCTAAAACGACACAAACCACTAGCTAAGTGACATCATATCTAGCTAGACTGTCATAGGTTCTACCCTTATTACTCGGTTCCCATTAACATAATAACTATCTCAATTAAATAGGGGACTTAACGTAATTTCAGGTTCTCATATAAAAGTAATACAACTCGTTATAGATTTTCCCTTTTATGTTATTCCATAGTTATACACACAATACTATATGAAAGTTCTCATCTTACTAAGTGTATATTTTCCACAACATAAATATACAATATAAGCACCCCGAGACTAAGCTGCGGTGCACACATACTCTGCTATCCATCCCGGTACATCACGTACATAAGGAATCACATATTCCGAATCTCTCAGGAATAGTTCAGATAACACAAATCACAAATAGTGGAGGCGAACACAGTCACATCACATGGGTCACGCACATACCTACGCTCCCACGATCAGCGGACTTATTAACATCCCAATAAGTCTTTCTCTGACCTATGTTCATCAAGGTAACCAGTCTAAATCCGGGCAACACAAGGATTAGAGGGCCCTAAGCGAACGTAAACCTCCCGTGATAGCAAGTATGGTAGGTATGTCATACACACAAATCATATACCAATACTAAGTAAGCACACATCTTAGTAATTGCCGTAGTTTAATTGTAGTGCATTTCTCATTCTTGTACCAACATATAATATTACCCAATTTATATGTTCCCGATTAATATAATATATTGGGCCGTCAATAGCTCACATCGTATTAGACACTCACGTCCTACTTCATAGTCTCCTTTAGGTTCAAACTACACTACTAGGTTTGACTCCTCATTATATCCCAAACATCCCAAATATACCGATTAATCATCAAGGAAAGGTTATCTCTATGTATACACGAGGTTACGGGACTCTCGGGATTAAAACAGGCTAAATAGCCTAAACTGTCAACTCGTTCGAAGTCTCGTTCGAACGAGGCTGTTCGAACGAGAGTTCATTCGAACGAACTGAGACTTCTAACGAGGTCTCGTTCGAACGAAGTGGGCTTTCTAACGAGATCTCGTTCGTACGAACTTCACCCTCGTTAGAAGAGACTGGTCAACTCGTTAGAAGCTCGCTCGAACGAGCTCGTTCGAACGACCTGGGGAGGTCTTCTAACGAACGACCAGTTTCGAGCCCAGATTTTCCTAGTTTCGTTTTTTACCATTTTTACTCCTCAAATCTCCTCTAAAATTCGTCCCAACAATGTTTTAAGGTCTCTGATCAATCCTAAACATATCAAGGTTATAAACTAACGTATTTTAAGGAGTTAATTCATCCCAATCATCATTAAATCATCAAGTCTCATCACTTTCCCCCAATTTTTCAAGAACATAAACCCTAAGATTATAACTCATCAATTTCCAGAAATAAATCCGTTTTTATCACACAATAACTTATGATACTCTTAATTCGATCTTCCAATAATATTTCTACATGAAAACTTATCTCCAAAATTTATTAACAACTCCAGTTTCATGGGTTTTCAATTATCTCCCAATTAATTATGATTATGGAATAGTCTAAGCATGGAAGAAGCATTTACTGTATAAAAACGTAAATTGAACCACTTGCCTCGAGTGTCTCTGAATTTGGTGTTGATTTGCTGAAGTTATCTCTCTCTCTCTGCAGAATTCCCTCTCTACAAGCTTTCTTTTCCAAAGGTGGCTATGGTGGCTAGGGTTTTCTTTGGGAAAGTTGGAAACCTAATCTAATAACCCCCGTAGCTTATTGGGTCATTAAGGGTTGGTTAGTGGGTTTAGTGGGTCAATTCCCAATCAGATGAAAACTCTTAATTTTCGTCACTTTTAATTCTCAAAAATGCAAAATTACCAAACTACCCCTATATGTTGCCGGTATGGCCTAAAAATACCCCGGGACCCAAACTAAACCCCCGGCTAGTGTTTTCTGACTATCTCGACCCTTCCGGACGCGTTGGCGCACTCAAAACGACCATACGGTTAATAGAATTTAAATTCACTTTTATAAATAAAATAATTATATCCTGACGTGACTGTCACCCGCGTCCCAATAAAATGACCAAGTTGCCGTATATCAATCTCACGACAAATATCATAATTCAATATTCAATTATCATCATATATACTCAATTTAGTCAAATACCAACTCACATCTCGCTAGTATTTTATCCGGATTAATTCCCAATTAATTCTCATTTAATTAATTAATCCCAAAAATAAATATCGCCAAAAATACGGGGTATTACATACTCCCCCCCTAATAACAGAATTTCGTCCCGAAATTCGAAACTAGAAAGTACCTGATAAAAACAACTCTGGATAACACTCGCGCATCTCATCCTCGCGCTCCCATGTGGACTCTTCGACATTGTGATGTCGCCACTGAACACGCACTAACGGAACTATCTTTGACCGCAGCTTCTTCTCACTTCGGTCCAAAATAGCAATCGGCCCCTCCTCGTAGGAGCTGTCAGGCTGTAGATCAGTATCCTCCAAAGCGATGTGAGAATGAGCCAAATCATCTCTGAGATATTTCCTTAGCGAGGAAATATGAAACACATCGTGAATCCGGTGTAAATGCTCCTGTAACCCGAGTCTATGCGCAACTGGTCCAATCCGCTCAATAATAGGAAATGGCCCCACATACCTCGGTGCCAACTTCCCCTTCTTCCCGAAACGCATAATCCCCTTCATAGGAGATACTCTGAGCAAAACCTGGTCCCCCACTTGGAACTCCCTGAAGGATCTCTTCGCATCAGCATAGCTCTTCTTCATGTCTTGAGCCACCCGAATGCGACTCCGAATCAACTCAATCCTTGCCGAAGTATCCTGAATCACTTCCGGCCCAAGTAGTTTGTTGTCCCCCACCTCCAACCAACATGCTGGGGAACGACAAGGCCTACCGTACAACGCCTCAAACGGAGCCATGCCAATAGTGAATTGATAGGAGTTGTTGTAAGCAAACTCTACCAGTGGAAGGTACTGATCCCATCCACCCCCAAAGTCAATAATGCACATGCGTAGCATGTCCTCCAACATCTGATTTGTGCGCTCGGTCTGCCCATCGGTCTGCGGATGATAAGCCGTTCTCAATTGCAATTCCGTGCCCATGGCCTCTTGGAAACTCTCCAAAAACCGCGAAACAAATATCTTGTCTCTGTCAGACACGATATTTAGGGGTACACCGTGAAGTCTCACAATCTCTAAAATGAAGAGCTGGGCATACTGTCCCGTAGTGTAGTCAGTCCTTACGGGTAAAAAGTGAGCGACTTTGGACAACCTGTCCCGTAGTGTAGTCAGTCCTTACGGGTAAAAAGTGAGCGACTTTGGACAACCTGTCCACAATTACCCAAACGGAGTCGTGACCCCTCTGCGACGTAGGCAACCCCGTGATAAAGTCCATGGATATGCTCTCCCACATCCACCTCGGAACCTCCAACGGATGTAGAAGTCCTGTCGGTCTCTGATGATCCACTTTTACTAGCTGACAAGTGGCACATTTCGAAACAAATACAGCGATATCTCTCTTCATACCGCTCCACCAATACTGGCGTCTCATGCCTTGGTACATTTTGTCCCCTCCGGGATGTACCGCGAATCGTGAGCCGTGCGACTCTGCCATCACCTCGTGTCGCAATTACTCCCCTTTCGGAAGCACCAATCTCCCATTGAAGCATAATCCCCCGTCTGAGCTAATGGTATAGGACTTGGCTCCCTCTACTAGTAATCGAACTATCTGCTCCTGACAGAACGAGTCATTAGCCTGTGCCCGTACTACCTTCGTGACAATCTGCGGAGTAACGGTCATCATAGACATGAAAGACCGGGCCACTGCATCCTGGTGTCCCAACTCCTTCCACTTTGCCTTCCACACCCCTGCCACCTCATCTGCTGGCCTACGGCTCAACGCGTCTGCTACCACGTTAGCCTTACCCGGGTGATACTGGATGTCGAACTGGTAGTCCTTCACAAACTCAAGCCACCTACGCTGCCGCATATTCAACTCCTTCAGCGTGAATTGGTACTGTAGGGACTTGTGGTCCGTGAACAATTGGAACTTCTCCCCCAAAAGATAGTGCCTCCAAATCCGTAGGGCAAATACCACTGCCGCCAACTCTAAATCATGCGTGGGGTAATTCTTCTCATGAGGCTTAAGCTTACGGGAAGCATAAGCTATGGCCTGTCTCTCCTGCTGCAATACACCTCCAAGTCCTTACAAAGACGCATCGGTGTAAACCAAATACTCAACTCCCGGTCTCAGCAATGCTAACACAGGTGCTGAGGTTAACTTGTCCTTTAACTCATCAAATGCCAACTGACAGGCATCACTCCAAATGAACGGCACACCTTTACGAGTAAGATGTGTCAAAGGACCCGCTATCTTCGAAAATCCCCGAATGAACCTCCTGTAGTATCCTGCTAGGCCCAAGAAACAACGAATCTCAGTCGGTGTCGTGGGCTGTCCCCACTCCCTCACCGCGGATACCTTCCCCGGATCAACAGATATCCCCTGGTCGGAAATAATGTGTACCAAAAACTGGACCTCCTTTAACCAAAACCCGCACTTCTCAAATTTTGCATACAGCTCGTTCTGACGCAGCGTCTGCAAAACCTGCCTCAAATGCTCGGCGTGCTCCTCCTCTGTCTGGGAGTAAACCAGAATATCATCTATGAAGACAATGACAAACTGATCAAGGAACTCTCTGAACACCCTATTCATCAAGTCCATAAACACCACTGGAGCGTTGGTCAAACCAAACGGCATAACCCAAAACTCGTAAGATCCATATCTCGTTAAGAACGCAGTCTTCGAGGCATCCTCCTCCCTGATACGCAACTGATGGTATCCCGATCTCAAGTCAATCTTCGAGAAGAAAGAAGCTCCTCTCAACTGGTCAAACAGGTCATCGATTCGAGGCAACGGATACTTATTCCGTATCGTGACCTTGTTCAACTCCCGATAGTCCACACACAATCTCAGTGAACCGTCCATCTTCTTCACAAACAAAACTGGAGCGCCCCAAGGTGAGGTACTCCTGCGAATAAAGCCCTGACCTAACAGCTGCTCTATCTGATCTCGTAGCTCTCGCATCTCTGCCGGAGCCATACGGTACGGTGCGCGTGCTATAGGTCTCGTATCTGGCAATAGGTCTATAACAAAGTCTATCTCTCGACTGGGGGGTAGGCCTGGTATCTCCTGAAACACATCCGAATACTCCCTGACAACTCGGATAGAATCTAAAGGAATCACAACCTCCTTAGAGGTATCCTCCTCTATGTAATACAGATGAGCGGTCGATCCTCCCGCTGGGCGAGGCATTGCCACTACAAACATCTCTTGCCCCGGAATGGCAAAAACAATGCTCCCGCTGAAGCAATCACTCATGGCCCTATAAGCTACGAGCCAATCCATACCGATAATCACATCCTGCACATGCATATCTAATACCAACATGTTTGCAGGTAATACCAAACCACCAATCTCTACCCCCACTCCCCGGCATATAAAGAAAATAAGTGACCCATTCCCCAATGGTGAGTCGACACACGTCACTGTGCTCTCCGCTGTGGCTAACAACCCTAAAGCCTTCGTGAAATGTGTAGATATAAAACAATGTGTAGCCCCCGTGTCAAACAATACCCGACCTATAGTGCCATGGATAGGAAACGTACCCTCAATCGTGGGCGGTGCCTGTGGAACTGCTGCCTGGTGGTTTTTATATACACGTCCATACTGTAGCTGCCCCTGCTGAACTGGGACTGCTGGAATGGGTGGTAATGCTGCCATCTGTGGCGGTGCGGGGAGAGCGGCGGGAAACATAGGCCTCTATGGCTCCTGGCGAGCACCCTGCTGCTGCTGCTGTGGGGCCCTGCCCCTATCAGGACAATCCTGTCGTTTATGGCCAGTCTTGCCACAAACATAACACTTCCCTGGGAAGTTCCCTCCTCTCTGCCCCTGCTGTCCCCGACCCTGGTGGCCGTTACCGTTCCTCCCTGGGCCCTGCTGGCCCTGCTAAAACTGTTGCCCATTCTGCCCCTGTTGGCCCTAATGGCCATTTGGACCCTGATTGGCCTGACGGAAACCTCCCTGTCCGTGCCTGTAATTCCCTGATCTGAACCTCTTCTGATCCCCCTGCTGGGAACCCTACTCACCCTATCTCTGCCCCTGAACAGATTGTGCCCCACTAGTACCATGTCCTTCAGTCCTGCCCTGATGGCTAGACTCTCCCGAACTCTTGCCTTCAGCCATATGAAAGCGGTGATCCTGGCAGTGTAACAAAGCAGCGTTAACCACATCAGAATAAGTGGCCAACGAAAGGTTCCCTAACAGATGCTGACGGATCCTCCATGTCAACCCGTCGGTGAATTTCTCAATCTTCTTCTTTTCTGTCGGTATCTCATCCGGAACGATATTCAACAGATTCGTGAACTCGGCCTCATATTCTGCCACGGTCTTACCCTCCTGCTTCAGATTCATTAGTTTCCTCCTCATTTCCGTGTGAACAGCTGACGGAAAGTACTTGCGGTCGAACCGCACCCAAAAGTCCTGAATAGTGAGAGTATCCCTCTCCTCTACGGTGGTAATAGACTCCCACCACTGCAGTGCAGATCCAACTAGCTTGAAAGTAGCTAGCACCTGCTTCTGAACATCCGTGCACTCATACATCCTCAAGTGCCTCTGCATATCCTTCCTCCACTGACTCGATACTACCACATCTGAGCTACCTACAAACTCTGGCGGATGCGCTTTCTGAAAAGCGTCACGTACACGTTCCCAAGCAGACGGGAATGCATTTGCCTGTACTGGCGCGGCAACCGACGCCTGAGGTGGTGCCTGCTGAACTACGGCAATTGCGGCATTTACCGCTTGGGCTACTATGGCTGCAACCTCAGCGGCGTTCATCATGCCCTGAACTGGAGCGGGCTGGGGTTCGGGCGTTGCATCCCTGGGAACTCGTCGTGCACGTCGTGGAGGCATCTGAAATAAGAATAAAGTTTATAAGTTCACAGTTTATAAACTTAAAGTAGCTGAAGAACGAAGCATACACAAGATAGTACAACAGTCCTAAAATATAGGGCTCTATATCAAAGAAAACGTAGCGGAAACATAATAGCTGTACAGATCCTAAAGGACACTAGAACCTGATGCTCTGATACCACCTGTGACACCCCAACTAATTAAATACCGGGAAGCTACTCCTTTATTAAATTAATTCAAAATGCCAAGTTGGTCCAGTTAATAGCATCACTGTCAAAAACATTTTAATGATTACTAACCACCTAGTATTTAAAAAGTAAGTTGTCAAATTTTGACTAAAGTCTGATTAACATGCAACAAGTGTAATGAAGAATAATAACACCATTCACCATAATGAAGTAAATAGAATAACCATCACATAAAGTAAATAAATTCGGAGGAAAACTCCTCCCAACAAAACCCACAACTGAAATAAGAAACGAAATACTGAATACTGAATCAATACATGCCAAAGTCTGAAAAACTGAAATGGAAAGATATCTCTAATAGAAATGGGCAACATGCCCTATAACTGATATATACTGAATCTGGAATCCAAATGAAAGAAGCGTCTAAAACCAAATCCCTAGAGCTTCCACAAACAGCTACAGCTCGTCACCTGAATGAGTATCCTATGCATGGTGTCCTTGTGGCTGGGCACCTAAAATGGTTTTACAAGAAAAATAGATTTGAAAGCAAACGGGTCAGAGCCCGAATGTGGAGATATTTTAAAAACCTGCAAGTGCTTTAAAAACATTTAAAACATTAAATGCAAAGTACATGTTAGGACGTGCACTCACATGAAATTCTCACCTCTCGTCTAACTGTGCACTCCTAACGTAAGTACCCATCTAAAACGACACAAACCACTAGCTAAGTGACATCATATCTAGCTAGACTGTCATAGGTTCTACCCTTATTACTCGGTTCCCATTAACAGAATAACGATCTCAATTAAATAGGGGACTTAACGTAATTTTAGGTTCTCATATAAAAGTAATACAACTCGTTATAGATTTTCCCTTTTATGTTATTCCATAGTTATACACACAATACCATATGAAAGTTCTCATCTTACTAAGTGTATATTTTCCACAACATAAATATACAATATAAGCACCCCGAGACTAAGCTGCGGTGCACACATACTCTGCTATCCATCCTGGTACATCACGTACATAAGGAATCACATATTCCGAATCTCTCAGGAATAGTTCAGATAACACAAATCATAAATAGTGGAGGCGAACACAGTCACATCACATGGGTCACGCACATACCTACGCTCCCACGATCAGCGGACTTATTAACATCCCAATAAGTCTTTCTCTGACCTATGTTCATCAAGGTAACCAGTCTAAATCCGGGAAACACAAGGATTAGAGGGCCCTAAGCGAACGCAAACCTCCCGTGATAGCAAGTATGGTAGGTATGTCATACACACAAATCATATACCAATACTAAGCAAGCACACATCTTAGTAATTGCCGTAGTTTAATTGTAGTGCATTTCTCATTCTTGTACCAACATATAATATTACCCAATTTATATGTTCCCGATTAATATAATATATTGGGCCGTCAATAGCTCACATCGTATTAGACACTCACGTCCTACTTCATAGTCTCCTTTAGGTTCAAACTACACTACTAGGTTTGACTCCTCATTATATCCCAAACATCCCAAATATACCGATTAATCATCAAGGAAAGGTTATCTCTATGTATACACGAGGTTACGGGACTCTCGGGATTAAAACAGGCTAAATAGCCTAAACTGTCAACTCGTTCGAAGTCTCGTTCGAACGAGGCTGTTCGAACGAGAGTTCGTTCGAACGAACTGAGACTTCTAACGAGGTCTCGTTCGAACGAAGTGGGCTTTCTAACGAGATCTCGTTCGAACGAACTCATCGAACGAACTTCACCCTCGTTAGAAGCGACTGGTCAACTCGTTAGAAGCTCGCTCGAACGACCTGGGGAGGTCTTCTAACGAACGACCAGTTTCGAGCCCAGATTTCCCTAATTTCGTTTTTCACCATTTTTACTCCTCAAATCTCCTCTACAATTCGTCCCAACAATGTTTTAAGGTCTCTAATCAATCCTAAACATATCAAGGTTATAAACTAACGTATTTTAAGGAGTTAATTCATCCCAATCATCATTAAATCATCAAGTCTCATCACTTTCCCCCAATTTTTCAAGAACATAAACCCTAAGATTATAACTCATCAATTTACAGAAATAAATCCGTTTTTATCACACAATAACTTATGATACTCTTAATTCGATCTTCCAATAATATTTCTACATGCAAACTTATCTCCAAAATTTATTAACAACTCCAGTTTCATGGGTTTTCAATTATCTCCCAATTAATTATGATTATGGAATAGTCTAAGCATGGAAGAAGCATTTACTGTATAAAAACGTAAATTGAACCACTTGCCTCGAGTGTCTCTGAATTTGGTGTTGATTTGCTGAAGTTATCTCTCTCTCTCTGCAGAATTCCCTCTCTACAAGCTTTCTTTTCCAAAGGTGGCTATGGTGGCTAGGGTTTTCTTTGGGAAAGATGTAAACCTAATCTAATAACCCCCGTAGCTTATTGGGTCATTAAGGGTTGGTTAGTGGGTTTAGTGGGTCAATTCCCAATCAGATGAAAACTCTTAATTTTCGTCACTTTTAATTCTCAAAAATGCAAAATTACCAAACTACCCCTCTATGTTGCCGGTATGGCCTAAAAATACCCCGGGACCCAAACTAAACCCCCGGCTAGTGTTTTCTGACTATCTCGACCCTTCCGGACGCGCTGGCGCACTCAAAACGACCATACGGTTAATAGAATTTAAATTCACTTTTATAAATAAAATAATTATATCCTGACGCGACTGTCACCCGCGTCCCAATAAAATGACCAAGTTGCCGTATATCAATCTCACGACAAATATCATAATTCAATATTCAATTATCATCATATATACTCAATATAGTCAAATACCAACTCACATCTCGCTAGTATTTTATCCGGATTAATTCCCAATTAATTCTCATTTAATTAATTAATCCCAAAAATAAATATCGCCAAAAATACGGGGTATCACACAGCCTCAGGGCTATAAATACATTGTATGATCCTCATTGTAAGGGGACTCGAAATTTCTTGGTAAAACCTGTTATCGAGAATTCTGAACAGTCAGCAATAACGAAATAGTGGACGTAAGCCATTCTTTCAAAGCTGAACCACTTAAAAATTCTTTTGTCTTATTTATTTTTATCTGTGATTAAATAATTAAAGATAATCTAATTTTTTACATCAACGGATTGGCGTCGTCTGTGGGAAACGACTGTAATTTTTGTTTTTCATCAAAACAACTCATCATCAATGGCTGATAATCCAGAATCCAGTAATCGAAACGCTGGAAACCCCCCAAATCCATCTGCTCCCCCAAATGTTCAAGATTTGGCTGGAATAATGGCTAATTTGGCACAGGGCCAGACGGGCATGCAAGAAACTATGCGACAACTCATACAAACTGTCCAGGGTGGAGTATCTACCCATTCAGGACAACGAAGCGTTCAAAGAAGGTGTTTGCGGAGCAAATCAGTCGTAATATGGAGGTTTATGTTGACGATATGCTGACAAAGAGCAAGAAAGCTGTTGATCATCTAGTTGATTTAGGCCAGACCTTTGATCAACTAGAAAAATATCAAATGAAGTTGAATCCCACCAAATGCATATTTGGAGTACGAGAAGGCATGTTTCTCGGATATATCGTTAACCAATGAGGAATTGAGGCAAATCCTGACAAGATCAAAGCTCTATTGGAACTGCGATCTCCGACGAAGAAGAAGGAAGTGCAAAGTCTCACAGGACGAGTTGCAGCACTCAACAGGTTCGTATCACGAGCAACTGACAGATGCTTACCGTTCTTCAAAACACTCCGAAAAACTTTCGAGTGGAATGATGAATGCGATAAGGCCTTCCAATAGTTGAAGAAATACCTAGGAGCACCTCCATTGCTGTCCAGACCAGTAATGGGAGAGAAATTATACTTGTATCTGGCAGTTTCAGAGAACGCAGTTAGCTCGGCCTTAATAAGAATGGAGGGTGGAGTGAAAAAACCAATCTATTACACTAGTAAGGCCTTCCGAGGAGCTGAAATAATATATCCAAGGCTAAATAAGTTGGCACTGATTGAAGCTAGTAGAAGGATGAGGCCGTACTTCCAAGTCCATACTATAGTGGTGTACACTGATATGCCGTTAAGGCAAGCTCTGCACAAACCAGAGAAATCAGGAAGATTAATGTATTGGGCAGTAGAACTTGGTGAGTATGACATAATTTATGAGCCTAGATCCTCTCTTAAGGGCCAGGCTGTGGCAGATTTTATAGTAGAGTTCACCTACCCTAACACTTCTGAAGAACATAAATTTAATATCGACCAGCCTGTGGATGTTACAGGATCATTAAATCTAAGTCCCGACCAACTTGAGTTGGTGGATGAGCTAGAGAAGATGGTCGACGAGCAACAGGAAGTGTTAGAAGAGGACAAAAGGAAGAATCAAATATTCCACCGAGGAACTCTGACTAACCAAGAGTTTGATAATGAGGTACCTATATGGAATTTATATGTGGATGGCTCATCCTGCACTACAGGTTGTGGGGCAGGGATTATTTTAAGCAGCCCAGATAAGATCGATGTGGAGTATGCTCTACGCTTTCAATTCAAAGCTTCTAATAATGAGGTTGAATATGAAGCTATGATTGCAGGTCTTAGTTTAGCAAGAACCATGGGGGCAGAGCAGGTCATTGTATTCAGTGACTCACAGTTGATCGTAAATCAAATGCACGGGGTATACACAACGAAAGGAGAGCTAATGATCAAGTATCATGCTAAAGCAATGGAGATTGTATCAAGCTTTAAAGCAGTGCAGTTAATTAGAATACTAAGATTGGAGAATGCCAGAGAAGATGCCTTAGCTCGGTTAGCCTCAGCTACAAGAACCGAACTACGAAGAACCATCCCAATAGATTTTTTGGCTAGCATGAGCATTGACGAAGATATGATGATGAACTTCATTTCCCTTGATTTAGGACCATCTTGGATGGATCCCATCAGAGCATATATTGAAGAAGGGGTTTTGCCAACTGATAAACTCACAGCCAAGAAACTGAAGTTTAAAGCTGCTCGTTATGTATTGACTAATGGTATTCTATATAGACGAGGAATTATAGCTGGTTTACAGAGATGTGTGCATCCCTACGAGGTGAAAGATTTAATTGAAGAGGTCCATGAAGGGTCCTGTGGAGCCCATGTAGCAGGTCGGACACTTTTGCAAAGGATAATGATGCAAGGATACTATTGGCCGACGATGAGGGCTGATTGCATAGCCTATGCCAAAAAATGTGACAAATGTCAACGCTTCTCTTCTATCCGAAAAACTCCCCAAGCTTTGTTAACACCCATCACTTCCCCTTTACCATTTGCCATGTGGGGAATTGACTTGATCGGGCCACTTCTAATGACCAGGGGAAGATTTAAATATCTCGTAGTCGCGGTGGATTACTTTACTAAGTGGGTGGAAGATGAGCCCCTTATTGATATGACATATGACAAGGTGTATCAATTTATATGGAAGAACATCATTTGTAGATATGGTCTTCCTCATGCATTCATCATCGACCATGGAACTCAATTCAACAATGAGGAGTTTGCTGCATATTGTCACCAGTCAAACATACTGAAAACCCACTCTACACCAGTCAATCCCCAGAGCAATGGACAAACTGAGGTGACAAACAGGACGCTGTTGAATGGTTTGAAGAAAAGACTGGATGATGCAAAGGCAAATTGGATTAACGAGCTACATTCTGTGCTGTGAGCTTATCGTACTACACCACGAGCAGCAACAGGAGAATCTCCATACATGTTGGCATTTGAAAGTAAAGCTGTTATACCTGCCGAGCTGGGTCTCCCCACACACAGAGTGCTGAATTTCAATCCTCCTATCAGTGACTTGATGAGAAGATTAGACTTGGATATGCTCGAGGAAGTTAGAGAAGAAGCAGCAATCAGGAATGCTGCATACCAACAACGAACAACTATGTTCTACAACAAGAGAGTAAAAAAATGTGATTTGAAAGAAGGGGATTATGTGCTAAAGAAAGTAATTCAAAAACACAACAAATTAGAAGCTAACTGGCATGAACCCTACAGAGTAATAGAAGTTGTTCGACCAGACACATATAGAATTGAAACTTTAGAAGGAGAAGAGTTTAAGAATGCATGAAACGCAGAGCACCTGCGCAGATATTATCAGTAGCTAAAATCCCTATGTAATGCAGTCTTCCTCAGTATGAATAAAATTTTGGATGTTTCACCCAATTCTCTCTTTTGTTGAAATTCTTCGGAGTACTAGTGTTACACACTACGCATCAAGTTCAGAATAATCATGCACCAAGATTCAGAAAAAATCCACTAACTACGGTTGGTCGGGAATAAAAATTCACCAACTACGGCTGGTCGGGAATAAAAAACCACTAACTACGGTTAGTTGGGAATAAAAATCCACCAACTAAGGTTGGTCGGGAATAAAAATCCACCAACTACGGTTGCTTGGGAATGAAAATCCACCAACTACGGTTGATCGGGAACAATTGGTTAAACAAAGCAAGATCACGGGATGAAAGTCGTTTCATGACTTAGAATTAAAAAGTGATAAGTCACTATGATAAAAAAATAAAACAGAATTTCTTTACTTATGGCATATCAATTTACCACCAACTCTAACTCAGAATGGTCAACAATAAATTTTCACCAACTCCAGTTGGTCGGCAATTTAAAATAACAATAAGTTTTCTTACAGATATACATACACATTTATCAGATAATAAAATAGATATTTTATAAAAATGACAATCAAGATTGCAGAGAAAACTAAAAGTTCCTTTATTAAAATCAGAACAAATTACATATCACATGAGGTCATTACATAAAGTCCTATTCTATGGGTTTCTTTCCCTCTGCCTTTGAAACAGGTTCCACTCCAGTAGGAGGATCATCTAAGGCGTAGGGAGAGTTTATAAAGTTTATGTCTTTCAACATTCGAATATTCATCACAGAAGGACGAGCAAGCAGGTGCTCTGGCCGAGATATCTCAAAATTTGAATGAAGATTGTAGTCACCAAGATATTTAGAGATTAAGCACTGAGGAATCGCCCGAGCAAGAATCCAACTCATGTCAAGCTTGAAAGGAGGCACAGGCAACTCGAGCAATCCAGGGTCATAATAATCCCATAGATAGTGAACCTGCTCCAACTGTAGCACACCTAGTGCATTCAGCTATCCTTGCTTATAACCCTCATTAATTGATTGCTGGATCCGATCGTTAAGATGATAAAGAGCTTCGTTGTATCCATCCATCCAAAACTCTCTGGGCTGTTTGTGAAACTGGTAAGTTAATCTCTCTAGCTGCTCATGGAGATTCTTCGCCAAAAGATCTTTATTTTCCAAGGCAGAGCTTTGTGTAGAAAGTTGGTCTTCAAAGTTCAGAATTTTCTTGGACATCTCTGCTAAGGCCTGATTCTTCGCCATCAACTGGAAAGTTTTACTCTTCAAGGATGACTGTGTTCGAGCTTCTTCAACAGTAACTCGAGCAGCCCTTTCTAGTCCCCGAGAAGCTCTTGCTCATCCGCGAGCAGATGTAGAGGGTCCAGTCCTTTTTAAGGTTTCCAATTCATCTCTCAAATTGGCATTTTCGACCTCCAAGAATGAGAAACCTTCGTCTTTGATAGGGATCAAGGCTCCCGAGGTAGATGCTGCAGATTTCAGTTGGGATATCTCTCCTCGCAAGTTATTATTTTCCTGCTCTAGCAGTTTCGTGATCTGCCTATGCTCTTCAACCTCTGTCTTCAAAGTCCTCTCCTTAATATCATAAGCAGTGATGAACTTATCATATCCTTTGTCAGCATTTAGTTGCTGATACGTTTTCTCATACCCCTAATGCAAAAGGGCAGAAGATTCCTTATATTGTTGTTGGAGTTCCCCGATGATTCCTTGAAGGTCCTCAATCATCTCATAGTATGCCACATTATTGGCAACAGCTCGGTCAAGCAGGCATTTCAAATACCGATATGCTTCAACTGCTTATTCAGAAGAATTTGGACCAAGGATGTCAATAATTTGAGCCTCTTTTAGATCTGCATGGCCAGCCTTAAAGTAGTCATTGCATTTTTTCATCAGAACAGTATCGTGAGCTGATAAGAGCTCTATTCTAGCCATAAACTAGTAAAGAAAAGAGATAGAAAGAATTAATAAGAATGCAAACAGAGAAAGAAAAGAAAAAAGTCAAGATGGACAATCAAAAGCTTGAATTTTTATTTCATCATAAAAGGTAAGTACAAAGTTCAAGATTACACTGGAAAGGAATAACAAAATTAAAACCCGAGCATCTTTACACCTTATCCTTGTGTTTTACAACTTCCTCGGGAAGCTGGGATGAGGAGGATGGTTGCTCGGAAGATAAGGACAGTTGCTCGGCTAAGGTACTGGTGGGCTGAAGTCGCTCGACTGAAGAGCTGGCAGGAGGAAGTTGCTCGTAGAAAGTTTGAACAACTCGAACAGGAGGAGCTGGATCTCCAATCATCATGGAGGATTCCTCTGAGGCAGCTTCGTCCTTTTCTTCTTCTCCAGGAGAAGGAGGAGGACCGTGAACATGGCTCTAGAATAGGTCAGAACTCTCAGAGACCTTTAGCTCCTGTAGACCTGCGACCCATCCATCCTTGAAGTACTTGAGGCTAGCAAATTCCATCTGAGAGGACATGGCCGCTAGGCCTTTGTTCCAACCTTTGTCCCAGCCAGCACTGAAGGACTTTTTAACCACAGTCTTTCTCTTTGCCTTTTCTGAGGAAATCGTCTCAGTATGAAGTTCCTCGGCAACTTTCATTTTTCCTTCTATCTCCTGCCTTTGACGATCAACGTCACGAAGTCTAACAACTTCCTCTTCAGTTTTCTTAAGCTTGTTCTCAAGCTCTTCAGTGTTCTTGAGATTCTCCTCAAGCTCATTATTTTTCTTTTCAAATTCTTTCACTTTCCACTCCAACTCTTGGGAGGCCTCCACAGCTCGGTTTTTTTCTTGCTCGATGGACTTGAGTCATGTCTCCCAGGCCTCCTTATCTTCGTCATATTTTTTACGAGAATCCTTTAAGGATTGGGTCAATCCAGTAAAAGCTTCTTCTATACCTCCCGAGGATATTGAAGCCTTGATAACTTCATCCTTCTTCAGAATGGTATTGAAACATGTTACCAGCTGGAAAAAGAAAATAACTGTAAGTCAGTACAAGGACATAAAAATGAAAAATAAAAGTTTAGTTTAGCAATACTTACTGAGGTAATATGTTGAGTTGCCAAGGTAGTGACTCTATCATGAGAAAGACTGTCTTCAATGCCTTGGATCTCTGGGATAATCCAAGACTTCACTGAGATCATGGCAGAGCTCGGAGCAACAAAAGTGGGAATACCACTTCCAGCAATTAAAGACTGAGAGATAGATTCAGCCAGTTTATCCGATGAACTTTTCTTCAACTTCCTCACAAGAGCAGGAACATTCTCAACCAAGGATGTTGTCTTGGATAGTGATATAACGATAACCTCGCTTGGAGGAGAAGCAGCTGCAACCTTGCTCGGAGCCACTGGGGGCTTCTCAACAACCTTCTTAGCAGCAATTGGAGGAGGTGCATCAATTTTTCTTGTTCCTTACTCTGGGACGTCCTGGTTATTTTTCTTGGCCTCTATATTGGCAGAGTTTGGTTTATCAAAAAAGGCAGGAGCTCGTCTTCTCTTCATTCTAATACTGAGGGGAATATGTGATTCAGGGGAAGAACTCTCAGAAGCTGGTAATGGGTCGATGTCACTCACCACTGGACGAGCAGTAAAGGATGAAGTATAGTTTTTGTACTGCAACAAATAAGAAGCTGATCTAATGTGTTCGTCAGCAACAGTTTGGTGCAAACACCAGATAAGTTTCAAGTGTCTCAAATTAACATCAGTTTCTTTGGGGGATTTTCTTTTGCTGTCAACTGCAAATAAATAAAAAAATTAAAATGTTAATGACGCATTTTATCAAACACAAAGAAAACATAATTTCAAAAATAAATAAAATAAAAACAACCTATCCCATTGCCATAGGGAGGGCATCTAGGACCCTGATATACATCATTTCCATTTAGTGGAGCATGTTTCCAATTTTTCATAACAACTCCATGCTCAAAGTAATCCCTGTTGGCATCTGGGAGATTGACAATTAAAGCCCTATTTAAAAACCTAGTTTTTAAGTAAAAAGTGCTATCACTAACGACCCATCCATAACAAAACATAATTTATGGAATTCCTAAACGGGTTCCATGAATTTGATTTAACCTATGAACTCCATTGACTATTCTCCAAGTGTTTGGCGCTATTTTTGCAGGAACAACATCAAAAAACTGACAGAATTCCAAACATAAAGGATTTGGAGGAAAAGAAAAGTCGCATTCGGCCACAAAGAGACTGGGGAACCAATGTCCCTCAGCCAAACGAAAATAGTCAGAAGGTTCATAAAGTTTCTCCAATGTGACCCATGAAGGAATAGAAAAATCAGAACGAAATTTATCAAGCGACTCAACAAGGTAAACCATGATGAACAAAGAAAATAAAAGAGAAGGAAGAAGATCTTACAGGAAAAGGGTGAATCAGTTGACAACGAACAAGGGAAGAAATGAACGCACAAGATAGAGAAGAAATGAAGAAGTTATAAGATGCAGATTTGAAAAAGTAAAAGACGATCGAATTTTCTACCGTGTTTAAATACTTTGCCTCGGGAATAGAATAAGCAATGATTACTAAGGCAGGCGCTTGCGTATCCGGCGGCTAAAAGAATAAAAAGGGGCACAAAAACCGAAGCGATTAGAAAAATTCAAAATATTCGTGAAGTCAGATTCTATGAATTCAAAGAAGAAGTAAATACAAGAAAAATACTCCTAAAATTCAGGATGACTATTTAATCCTTCCATATTTCGAGAAGAATGTTCCACACTCCTCCTCTATCTCGAACCGTGAAACATTGGGGGCTTCTGTTGATACCAAATTTAGTCTGCTGACGTGGACCAATTATGAGGAGACACGTGTCAATCTACATGGCACTCGCAAATATTTTTTGAACAACACCTTGATTCCGAGGAACTTAACCCCCCCGACCAACTCAGGCGCTCCGAGCAATAAGTGTTCTCCGAGCAATAAGTGTTCTCCGAGGAACTTTATTGTATCGAGCAACTCATGTATACCAAGCTACTTAGGCGGTCCGAGCATCTTAGGCGGTCCAAGCTGCATCTCATATAGAGCATTGATATTCGGATAATCAAGAGGATGACTGCGCATTAAATGCTCATTATTATCACACAGATGTACACGCCTATTGGACAGCTATGTATTATTCTTTCACATTTACAGCCTTAGGGCTATAAATACATTGTATGATCCTCATTGTAAGGGGACTCAGAATTTCTTGGTAAAATCTGTTATCGATAATTCTAAACAGTCGGCAATAACTGTAAGGACATTTTTGTCCAACATACTTGTATATGTCATTAGCCGTAACACCGTTGCAAAGATTCAAAGTCCATTTATCATCAACGGAATCCGAAGATCAAAAGAAAGGAAGAATTCAGAAATCCAGACAGACGGACCGGTCCGCCTGAAATTAAAACGAACCGATCCGCCTAGACGGACCGATCCGCTGAGACCCGGACCGATCCGCCTTGCTCTTTTGAAGCCAGTGAGCCCCGAACCGAATGCGAACCGAATCATCTTCAAAATAAAAGAACCGGTCCGCTATCGGACCGATCCGCCTAAGGCTCGGACCGGTCCGCCCTGGATAGAATCAAACAGATCGTGTATCAGATTTTCTCGGCCAAAGAGTTTCTATTTAATCCCACTACGGGGAAGTGGTTTGATAAGACTTACACACGATTTTCTGAGTTCCATAACTCTTAAGTCTTCATGGTATTTGAGTCCATTGATTCATACCCTTGATTCACACAAATTCCATACATTTGTGAGTCACTTTTGGTAACCAAAGAACACCATTGCTGTTGTTCAACCCTTGTGAAGTGGACCGCTTCTTCCTCTTCATTGCAGCCCTACTGGAAAGGGATATTCCAGCCGCGACTACAGAATCCGATACCCGAGGGTAATTCTTAGTCATCCTGTATTTCATTGTAATCCGATTGTAAACCGTCTTTTACAAATTATAGTGATATACAAATGGTTTTGCCCCTGTGGGGGATTTTTCCTTAACTTTGTGTGTTGAATAATTCTTGCATGATTTCATATTGTTTCAATCACACCTAGTTGCATGCTTAGGGTTAATTTGGGTTAAAAGGAATTTATTATATTGTTTCTCAATTGAACGCAAGCGCCAACTCTTTCAAATTGGTATCAGAGCCGGTTACGCCATCTATCGCGTATTCCTTACTTCCGCAAAATTTTTCTAAAGATATCAATTTCTGAAATAAATTGATTTTTGAAAAAGTGCGTGTTCAAATGGAGAAGTCATATTATAAAATGACTATTTTTGACGGGACAAATTATGCCTATTGGAAAGCCCGTATGAGGTCGGCTTTAAAAGCCATTGATGAACGTGTCTGGATTTTGGTTGAACGAGGGTGGACTCCTCCCACCGTGACTGTTGATAATGTGACCAACTTGAAACCTGACATTACTTGGTCTGATGAAGAAATTAAATGGTCATCCTTTAATTCTAAGGGATTGAGTGCTATTTCTGGGTCTGTCACACCTGATGAGTTCAAACGCATAATGACGTGCACCACGCCAAAAGAAGCATGGGATGTTTTGCAATTTACCCATGAGGGTACGAACGCTGTTAAAGAATCTAAATTACAAAATTTGGCCACCCAATTTGAGACTATCACCTTGTCTGAGTCCGATTGTTTTGATGAGTTTTTTGCACGCTTGTCGGACATCGTTAACACTAATTTTAATTTGGGTGAGGTAATTGATAACACGCGTGTCGTTAAAAAGATTTTGAGATCTCTCCCAAAACGCTTTATTCCTAAAGTCACTGTTTTGAACTCTTTAGGAAATTTGAAATCACTTAAGTTGGAAGAACTTGTAGGAGATCTTCAAACCTATGAGATTGACATGTTTCCCAAAACCATTAAGGCTAAGGATAATGGGATTGCTTTAAAGACTCATTTTCAGAAAGAGAAAGAAAAAGTTTTTGAGTCCAAGTCTGAATGTGATTTTGACTTAGATGACTTGTCCCTGTTTGCAAAAAATTTCAAAAGAATTCTCAAATCCAAGAAAAGTGGAAATTTCAATGATAAAAGGAATGTTGAGAAAAATATTTTTGAAAAGGAAAATGAGAAAGATTTCAAAGACCCTCCTAAGAAAGACAGTGATCGATGTTTTGAATGCGAAGGTAGGGGTCATAGAGCCTTTGAGTGTGCCACTCGTCTTAATAGAGAAAAGGGAAAAGCTGTCCTGAATGCTACCCTTAGTGACGATAGTGATGTCGAGTCGGTGGACTCGGGAGATGAGTCACCGCATGAGCGTAACTTCACCGCGTTCATGGCTAGTCATGTGAGTTCTTCTAGTGCACCTCACGACAATGAGGATGCTGACTCACAGGGACACCTCGACAGTGAGAGCGAAGAGTGTGAGGGGGAGGATGATGAGGAAAGTAAGAGCGAGTGTGATCTTCAACACGCCTACGCTGAGTTGTATTCTGAGTCATTTGAAACCAAGAAGCGTAATAATGCTTTAGCTCTTAGGATCTCCGCCTTAGAGAGAGATTTAAGATTATTTGGAGAAAGAGAGAGTTGTGATGAGAGTGGAAAAGAAAGAAAGAAAGATCTTGAGAAGATAAGATGTTTTGAGTGCGATGGGATAGGACACAAGAAATTTGAGTGTCCCACTAGACTTAAGAGAGAGGGCAAGAAAGTTGCTATGCCCACTTCTCTAAGTGATAGTGAGGGTGATAATGGTGATGATAGGTTGATCCAAAATGCCTTTAGAAAGTTGTTTATCGAGACCATGGAAACAAAAAGGTCAAATAGGATCCTAGGTCTTCGTATTCGTGAGTTAAAGGTAGAAAGTGATGAGCTTAAAAGGGAAAAAGGTGACTTGACCAACACGGTGTCTAGTCTGACGACACGTGTGTCCCATCTTGAGGATGACCTCAAACAAGCACGGGAAGTTCAAGTCACATTAGAGAATTATCCCGAGCCTATATCCATCATTGTGAGTGAGTCCCATGGGTGTCCGTCTAGGAATATTCATCCCAAAATTGTTGATAAATTACTTCCTAGACCGGTTTATGTTTGCTCCCACTGCAAGAAACGAGGACATCTTAGGGAATTTTGTTCTAAGTTGGGTTTTGTGCCATATCATGCCACTTCACATATTCATGCACATGCACCCACTCATAATACTTTGCCTGCTCATTTTGATAGAGAGTTTGCACATATTCGCGAGCAAGTGAAGTTTTTGATCAAGACTACACATGATCTAGTGGAGTTGGTTCAAAAGATGCCACCATCTTTAGAAAACTCCACCGTTACTCCCGGTTGAGATCTCCTCTTGATTGCTAGCATAGGTTGTTTATCATGTCATTTTTTAAACCTATTGCTAGCATGTATCATTAGTTAGTTTTTCATTTTTTTTTTAAATTTATATACAAAAAGATTTTCTTTTTAGAAAATTTTTTAGAAAAACACAAAAAGATTTTATTTTGATAAAATTTTTGAAAAATTCAAAAAGAGATTTGCCTTTTATGGATGAGCATTTAAGATAGCCAAGTCACAACTTCATTCCATATATCCATGTGACTGTTTGATAGAGATTTGAGAGGCTACATCATTTCATTCATGTGCTTAACATTGATTGGAGTCCTTGAGATGTAATTAGTGATATTTCCTACATGATTGACTCCTATATCCTTTATTGCACACATGCACGACTATATTTGATTGTTGCACTTGTCAATCTAATGTTGGCTTGAGTGTTTCCATCTCAATCCTGTCTATACAATGTATAAAATGCGATAAAACTTGACAAGATTGGATTGCATGTAAAAACCGTTTTGGTGAGACTGTGTGTACATTTTCATAACGGGGAGGGGCTGCGAAAGTTGATTCTTATCCTTTGCGCAAAAGCCACCGTTAAAAGGACCTAAAAAATGGAGGAATTTTAATATCCGAGGTCCTAAGAGGTTAAAAGAGCCCGAAAAAATTGATAAGGCAATAAAAAGCAATTCATGCCAAATATGGGCCAGTTAGGTTTCACCCAATTCTCCAAAGTTTGAGAGTTTAGTATACCTCTATTCAAAATATAAATTTAAGGGAGTTTGGTTGGAGATTGAAAAACGGGTTTGCACTTCCTTGAAAGTCCTGAAAAAGCATGAAAATCATTTTGGACGTTATTGGTGTAGAAATCACTTTGATCTTTGATTTGTAGATTTGATATAGTCAATGTCTTATATTTCCAATCTTTTACACCAAAGGAAGCATTTGAGTTCATTCGTTAGGACTATCCAATATTCATCGTGCACATATGTCATGTTTGTATGCATTGATTTTCCTATCGAATTTTGATCACACCCATTCATTTACGCTTTCACCGACTTGGTTGCTTTATGTTCATTCATGGTGTGATTTTATGCCTTGTGTCACCCCGGTACTTGCTTGCTTGATTTATTTCTCTCATTTGTCTATTTGGAAATATCATAAAAAGGGGGAGAATGAATTATCTGATTATGGGGGAGTTTTTGAAATACTGAGAATATCATCTTAAATTGATATATATGCTTATGTTTATCTCATTTCAAACTCGATACGTCACTTGGTATTTGCTTTGTCTCATGTGTGTAGGTACATCCTTTGATAATCCCATGTTGCACACCCTGATGAGAAAAGCGGTGAGATTTCTGAAGATACGAAGAACAAATGATGCAGCCTTAGTCATTTGTACCTCTTTCAGTTTTTGGGTTCATGGAAGGGTAGATTTGTATAGGCATTGTGATTATAGATAATTCGGATTTTTTATGTTTGTTCCGGCATAGACATAGGGGGAGATTTGTAAGGACATTTTTGTCCAACATACTTGTATATGTCATTAGCCGTAACACCGTTGCAATGATTCAAAGTCCATTTATCATCAACGGAATCCGAAGATCAAAAGAAAGGAAGAATTCAGAAATCCAGACAGACGGACCGGTCCGCCTGAAATTAAAACGAACCGATCCGCCTAGACGGACCGATCCGCTGATACCCGGACTGATCCGCCTTGCTCTTTTGAAGCCAGTGAGCCCCGAACCGAATGCGAACCGAATCAGCTTCAAAATAAAAGAACCGGTCCGCTATCGGACCGATCCGCCTAAGGCCCGGACCTGTCCGCCCTGGATAGAATCAAACAGATCGTGTATCAGATTTTCTCGGCCAAAGAGTTTCTATTTAATCCCACTACGGGGAAGTGGTTTGATAAGACTTACACACGATTTTCTGAGTTCCATAACTCTTAAGTCTTCATGGTATTTGAGTCCATTGATTCATACCCTTGATTCACACAAATTCCATACATTTGTGAGTAACTTTTGGTAACCAAAGAACACCATTGCTGTTGTTCAACCCTTGTGAAGTGGACCGCTTCTTACTCTTCATTGCAGCCCTACTGGAAAGGGATATTCCAGCCGCGACTACAGAATCCGATACCCGAGGGTAATTCTTAGTCATCCTGTATTTCATTGTAATCCGATTGTAAACCGTCTTTTACAAATTATAGTGATATACAAATGGTTTTGCCCCTGTGGGGGATTTTTCCTTAACTTTGTGTGTTGAATAATTCCTACATGATTTCATATTGTTTCAATCACACCTAGTTGCATGCTTAGGGTTAATTTGGGTTAAAAGGAATTTATTATATTGTTTCTCAATTGAACGCAAGCGCCAACTCTTTCAATAACAAAATAGTGGATGTAGTCCATTCTTTCAAGGCTGAACCACTTTAAAATTCTTTTGTCTTATTTATTTTTATCTGTGATTAGATAATTAGAGATAATCTAATTTTTTACATTAACAGTAAATATCCAATCTCCACCTATAAATAGGGAGGAGGTACGTGAATGGGACTACTTTTTGATACCTTCTCAAACTTGGAGTTGTATCAAGAGAACCCTAAACTGTAACTACTCCGGAATGCAATAATGCAACCATGGGTGTAGGTTTCCAATTCCTTGGTCGAACATGTAAAAGTATTTGTGTTCTCACTGTTTCTCATCCCCATTATTTGTTATTATTGTTCCTAATATATTATTCATCTTATTATTTATCGCCTCTATTTTTGGACATTAACAAATTGGCCCCATCTGTGGGAATGTTATCACAAGCCATTACAGTTCCTAGCTAACATAACTTTTTTAGACCCTCAACAGAGGCACTTGGAATGGCAGATCACCCTGAGTGTAGTCGCATAGCGGATGTGTAGACACCACCTACCCCTACCGGATCCGGTGACCTTCATAGCATAATAGTAAGCATCGAGAAGGGGCAAGAAGCGATGCAGGAAAGTGTAAGGAAATTAACACACACTTCTAGACCAGGCCACAGGCACTCATCCCAGAAACTGTGACTCCCAGATTGGAGATGCCCGGGAGCAACGATAGGCGATTCCCTCCAGCACCTCATAGGGAAAGGCAGTATGAATACCATCGGGGAGCACATGAAAATACCAGAAGACATAATTTGGGATCTAATGCCAACACCAGTTCCTCTAGGTGAACCATCCCGCAGACGTACCATCTCGGGGCCACCTCCTCTATCCAGTCGCCCAGCTACTTTGATGATCAGTCGTATTCGGAAGAACGCCCTAGTGCATTTGAGCGATTAAGAATAGGATCAACGTTCGCCAGGCTGGGTCTTCATTGTAACTGCTGGCAAAGACCGGCGGCATCGCACACTCGTTCTCAAAAAAGAGTATCAAAGAGGTCCACTACCAGGATTTCTCGTCACTCCGCTCGTGCATCGGCAGAAGTCGAGCAGACCTCCTGGGAGGAGAGCTCGGCTGAAAGCTGAGGACGAGCAGGAAAACCAATAAAAGGCGATACCCAGCCCTAGAAAGGCTCCATCCAGTGCCTGGAAGACCACCTTGGAAAAATTATCAAATCAAGAAACCCACTTCAGCCCGATTTCATAAAGGGATCACCCTTTGTGCCCTCTATTTTAGCACACCCCACTCCGGGGAAGTTCAAACCACCGATCATTACTTTGAAATATGACGGGAAGACGGATCCCATTTTACATGTTGATCAATACCAGGTCGCTGAAGACATATACTCTGTTTCAGATGAAATGAGGTATCGAGCATTCTCCAGCACCATAACCGACTCAGCGCAGATATGGTACAACAATATGCCTAGGGGACAGATCAAGAATTTTCAGCAGTTGGTTGACCTCTTTTTTAGCAACTTATGCTTCGATTCTAAGCCGGGGAAGTAAGTCACTCACCTGCTCGGCATCCGTCAGAGGGCAGATGAAAGTACCCGCGATTACATCACTCAGTTCAATGCTAAAAAGATGGAGGTAGTAGACTACAACTAGCCTACTACCATCATAACCTTGATGAGAGGGTCACAACAAGGTAAATTGTTCTAGGCATTAGCTAAATATCCACCCAAGACCATGACAGTGCTGTTAGCAGAAGTAGGGAAGATCATGAACGTCGAAGGGGCAATGGCGGCTAAAGAGTTCGATGGTTCAAAGCCCTCTGGTGCCAAGAATAATGGGAAGAAGGAAGCAAAAGACAAAAATGGCGATATTTCGAGAAAGTACGAAGAGTACATGCCCCTCACAGTTGGATTCCACCACATCCTAGAGCAAATCAGGGAAAATAAAGATCTCAGATGGCTAGGAAAGTTGAAGTTTCTCGCTAACAAGAGAGACAAAAGAAAGTATTGTGGGTTTCACAAGGACCACGACCACAATACAAACCACTTCATAGCCTTGAATAACAATAATGAAGGCATGATAAGGAGGGGAAAGATGTCTAAGTATGTCGATAATGGTGGCCGATCAAATCTAAAAGTAAGTAAAGGTAGGAGACTTTTAGAGTCGCCCTGTTGGAGAACAACCGACAAGAAAAGGTCTAGAGACGATGACCCCAATGACGATCCAGAACTCCCTAAAAAGTCGAAGGAACCCATATGTGATATCGACATGATAGTTTTTTACCGTCACTTCATTTATGGAGGTGGAGCCAGCGGTGGAGAAGACCCCACAAAAAGGAAGGCCTACCTTAACGAGGCCCAATTCTGCGAGCAAGCATAGATCAACCTGACATCCAACTTTGGCAGAAGGCCGTGAAAGGTGAACAAAGACAAGTTAATCATCGACTTCTCAAAGGATGACCTATCGGGGGTGTTATATCCCCACAATGACCCTCTGGTCATCACTATGGTCATCCAAGAAGGACGGGTGGCTCGGATCCTAGTGGACAACGAAAGCTCTGAGAACATAATGTTTTACAACTATTACAAGAAACTAAAATTAGAAGATGTGGAGATAACACCCTATCATAAACCTTTGATCGGATTTTCAGGGGAAAGGGTGTACCCGTTGGGGATAATAAAACTGGAAGTTATAGTCGGCATCTGGATGAATAGAGAAAATACGATTCTTTATCCTTGACAAAAACGTGCTCTCAGCTTACAATGTCATCTTTAGAAGGGACGGCCTGAAGAAATTCAAAGTTATCCCATCCACTGTGCACCAATGTTTGAAGGTCCCAACCCACTTTGGGGTAGGTGTCTTCAAAGGCAATCAAAAGGTGGCACGAGTGTTATTTCATTTTGGTCAATCAGTAAGAACAAAAGAAGCTGACGACCAATTACCATATCTAGACCATTGATCCCCGAGATGAAGCCAAACTGGTCAAAGGACAGCCCACCGAAGAGATCGAGATAGTCCCGCTTGACAAAAGTATCCCAGACAGGATAGTGGAGATCGGGTCATCATTAGATCCTCTTATGAGGAAAGAGCTCATCATCTTTCTGAGGCAACGCAAAATAGTGTTCGCTTGGAGCCATGAGGACATTCTGGGGATCAACCTCGATTTTTTGTATCACGAGTTGAATGTGATGCAGGGTGCCAAACCAGTCAAACAGAAGATAAGAGTTTTCGACTCTATCAAAAATTAGGTTTTCCAAGACGAGGTCCTCAAGCTATAGAAAGATAACTTTATCAATGAAGTCATGTACCCAGAGTGGCTGGCCGACGTCGTCATGGTACGAAAGAAAAATAACAAGTGGAGGATGTGCTTCGATTTCACCGACCTGAACAAAGCCTGCCCAAAAGACTTTTTTCGCTGCCAAGGATTTATCAGCTTGTCGATGCCACGGCAAGCCACTAACTGCTCAGTTTTATGGATGCATATTACGGTTACAACCAGATCCGAATGAAGCAATCGGATAGAGAAAAAACCTCCTTTATCACTACACCAAAATGGGAAAATTATCACCTTTCAGCCGGCCAGCCTTGTCAAGGTCATTGACCGTGACAAAAAACACGCGTTGTATATCACGGTCATTGACCTTGACACGACCGTGACAACTAATTGTAACCGTGACAAGACCGTGACAAATTTACTTGTCACGGTCAACGACCGTGACAATTCTTTGAATACTTGTCACGGTCAATGACCTTGACATGACCGTGACAATGTTTACAGCAAAAACCCTTTCCCCCTTCTTTTTTCCCTCCTGCGCCGTTCCCTCCCTCTCTCTCTCTCTCTCGACGTTGCTCTCTCTCTCTCTACTTTCAGGTCGATTTTCTCTCTCTCTCTCTCTTCCATTTATATATATGTTTGTGTGTATATTTATGTGTGTATGTGTATATATATATATGTGTGTATGTGTGTGCATGTGTGGGGGGTGGGGCAGGGTGGGGCGGGGTAGGGGGTGGGGCGGGGTGGGGGCAGGGCGAGGTGTGTGCGTGTGTATATATATGTGTATGTATGTGTATATGTGTGTGTATGTGTGTGTATATATGTGTGTGGTGGTGTGTGGTGGGGGAGGGGGTGGTGGAGGGGGGCAGGGGGTGGGGTGGTGTGTGTGTGTGTGTGTGTGTGTGTGTGTGCGCGTAGGTGCGTAGGTGTGCGTGTGTGTGTGGCGGGGGAGGGGGCAGGGGGTGGGGGTGGGGCACCCATTTAATAAGTTTTAAAATATTTGGAAAAAACATAATATTACAAAATTGAAACGAAATGGTATTGACGGAACTTACACATACGTTATGTACTGTGCTCTTACGTTGAAAATTATTAGATAGAAAAAGAAAAATATAAAATGAGATAACCTTAGAATCTAATTAGGCTAAAAATATAATGGCATCAACTAACATATATACACAACACTAAAAGTAGACATCAATTTTATAAATAATTGATAATAGTTGGATAATAATTGGATAATAAACATCGGGAGGGGGTGGGGGTGGGGTGGGTGGGGTTTTGAATATTATTTACATTTATATTTTTGGATATTATATACATTCAAAATAAATAATTGATAATAGTTGGATAATAATTGGGTAATAGTTGATATTTTCATTCAAAATAAATATTTCATTCAAATATATGGGATAATAATTGATATTTTCATTTAAATTGATAATAATTTTATTCATGAAATTAATTCAATTGATAATAATTTATATATATGTTTGTGTGTATATATATGTGTGTATGTGTGTATATATGTGCGTGTGTGTGCATGTGGGGTGAGCCCTTCATATTTTAAAAATGTTGTTTTTATTCCTATAGAACAGCTTAGATAGTGTGCTTGTGTGTGTGTGTGTGTGTGTGTGTATGTGGTCAATACATGAATTTATTTTTGTATTTGAATTAACCCATGAATTTATTTTTGTATTTGAATTAACCCATGAATTTATTTTTGTATTTGAATTAACCCATTATATGAAACATACTTGAAATTAAATATAGTACGCATAGATACTAGCATTCTAGTTCTTATGCGTACGCATTCAATAGCCCTTAGACCAGTTCGAGAGTCATTACCCCTGTAATGAGATCTCTCGAATTGTCCCGTTTGGACAGTTTGAGACTGTATAATTTCTGTATAATATTCTTATTGGCTTAAAGTTGTTACTTTTGGAGGAAGTTCTGCAGTCGTATCTTAATGTTCTCTAGGTACATACTAGATTGACAAGTGTGACTGTTATTTTAATTGACCAATTGAAATAACACTCACACCTGCCAATCTACGTCGTGTACTTGGAGAACTAAGGGGATATACTGTCGAATTTTTTTCAAATCGTAACAATGTGCATGAGCTGTTAAGTATATTACAGAAAAATGCATTCTTGAATGGGATAGGACCACTTACCCTTTAATAGGATAATTAAATGATGGGATAATTAAATAAAACATACTATAAATCTAAGTTTTGTTTACCTTTAATTGGTGTTTAGTTGTGGTAGCTGTGATGGGATATCCGAAATACAAAGAGTGGATGAGTGAGACTAATAGAATGGGGGATGTGTTTCGCAGAGGTGCTAACGAATTTGTGAAATATGCAAAGAGATGTCGTAATGATGAAGAGTTTTCGTGTCCGTGTGCTAGGTGTAAGAATGGTAAGGTGTTTGAGTGGAAAACAGTTGAACTACATTTGTTAAGATCGGGTATGCAAGATAATTGTCGATTTTGGAGTTTTCACGTTGAATTGAAAGTTCCTTTTGTCACCGACCAACCTTCACAACAACCTTCAACAAGTAGAATAGATGAAGAAGGGGACGACGTAGATCATAATATGTTAGAGGATTTAGTTGACGATGCGTACGGAGTTTATGAAGCTGAGGAGAATGAGGTTACTGATGATGTAGAAGATTCAAGTGCTCGTGAAGATAACACGATAAAACTTGACGATGACTACCAAAGTTTAAAATTTAAGGCGACCCAACCGTTATACTCTGGCTGTGAGAAAGATCAAACAACTTTACATGACATGGTTGGTTTGCACACTTTGAAGACGCAGTACGGTTTGTCTGACAATAGCGTGACGGGAATTCTAAAATGGGTGAAGGGCTTATTACCCAAGGTGAATACACTTCCAAATAGCTATCCTGTTATGAAGAACAGTTTGAAAGGTTTGGGAATGAAGTATAAATCGATTCATGCTTGTGTGTATGACTGCATACTATACCAAAAGGAGTATGAAAATCTCGATCGTTGTCCGGTATGCGATGAACCTAGATATGTCCAATCTACTAGTAAGGAAGGCACAAGCTCAAAAGTGCCTCAAAAAGTATTGAAATATTTTCCCGTTGGGCCTAGATTAAAGCGATTTTTCACAGTACCATGGATTGCAGAGGCAATGTCTTGGCATGCTAGGGAAGAAGTAGGGGGTAATATCATGCGTCATCCTATTGATTCTACTGCCTGGCGGAGGATGAATTTTGAGTATCCCAATTTTGCTCGAGAACAACGCAACATTCGTTTGGCTATATCAACAGATGGTTTCAATCCATTTAGAAATCTAAGCACCAATCAGAGTGTATGTCCAGTGATCCTAGCTCACTCAACCTCCCTCCTTCACAGTGTATGAGACCTGAATTTTCGATGATGGCTTTATTGATACCTGGGCCAAAGGCACCAAGTGAAGACATTGATATCTACCTGGCTCCTTTGGTAGAAGAATTAAATGAGTTGTGGGAAGAGGGTGTGCAATCATTTGACTCTTTTAGAAAAGAAGAGTTTACGCTGAAAGCTATGTTGATGTGGGCAATTCATGATTTTTCAGCTTATGGGACATTATCCAGATGTGTAGTACATGGTTATTTGGGGTGTCCTATTTGTGGAAAGGAGACTGAATCTCTTCGTCTATCCTCTCGCTTAAAAAATGTATACCATTGCCACAGGAGGTTTTCACCCCCAGCTCATAGTTTCAGATTTGAGAAAGGTTCCAATTTTTTATTGGGCGGAGTTGAACATAGGCTACCGCCGAGACAACTTTCGGGTTCAGAAATTGAAAGTAAATCTTCTGAATGTGGCCCAAATATGCCAGGTAAGAATCCCAAATTTAAGAATGTCAAGCATAAGAAGACCCCAACTGGGAATGAAACTGAGATAAGAAAGGCATGGTCTCGGAGGTCAATTTTATTTGACTTGCCTTATTGGAAGAAAAACCCGGTGCGCCATGTATTGGATGTGATGCATGCAGAGAAGAACTTCGCTGAACATATTGTGGGTACTTGCCTTGGGGGGAGTCATTCGAAGGATGGATAAAATGCACGAAAAGACCTTAAAACGTTAAAACTTAAACCACAACTATGGTTGAAAGAAGATAGTAGGGGAAGGACAATAATTCCCCCTGGTGCGTTTACTTTGACGAGTGAGGAAAGGAAGGTTTTTCTAGACACAATATATAATTTGAAGGGCCCATCTACTTTTTCGTCCAACTTGCAAAGGATTGTGAATTATGTTACTCATGATTTACATAAGTGTAAGTCCCACGATTGGCATGTGATCATGCAATTGGTTCCTCTATTGTTTAAGCACTGTTTCTCCAAGCACAAGGATTTGCGTAGGGATATTATGCAAATTAGTATTACCTTCTCCCTCTTGTGTGAGAAGGTAGTGAATCGAGAACAGATAGTTGCCGCAAAATTGGCTGTGAACGAAGCGATTTGTGTATTGGAGAAGTACTTTCCCCCAGCATTCTTTGACATAAGTGTTCACTTGTTGGTACACGTATGCGATGAGGCACTTCTTTGCGGTCCAGTTAGATATCGGTGGATGTATCCGTTTGAAAGATTGATGAAAGTTTTTAAAGATTACGTCAAGAATACGCGATATATTGCAGGATCAATTACAGAGGAATACATCACCGTGGAGTCATCAATATATACTCGGAAATATATGACTGACTCGACCAGCGTTGATGACACTGATGAATTCCTCGATGATGGTGGTAATGTGATGGGAAAACGAGTGAAATTAACGAGTTTGCAACATGAACAAGTAGCTCATTATCTATTTGACACACATGAAGATGTCGAAGAATGAAAAAAGTAAGTTTCGAATATTATAATGTTTAACATTATTTTAGATTATTTTATACATGATTAATTTTGTAATATGCAGTAAATATGAAGCCTGTGAGAACAATAAAAGACGAAAAACAGTGGTACAATCAGATAGCAAATTTAGGCTATGGTTGACACAAGAGGTAATTATAATGAAAACAGTCGTTATATAACGTTACATTACACTCAAATTTTACCACTAATATAATTAATTTATCTATATTCTCAGCTCCTAAAGATTGGTGATGCGACATCAAGGCTTGCTCGTCTAGCCACTGGACCCTTGTTCGTGGCACAAGAGTATAAAAAGTATCGATTGAACGGTTACATTTTCGGCGCTAAAGTGTACGAGGAAAGTACAAATGTACAGAACTCGGGAATTTCATACAAGGCTCTTACTTTCTTTCGAGCGAGCGCAAAAGATAAAAACCTCGTTGAAGCTGAAATGACTTACTATGGTGTAATCCAAAATATATTTGAATTGGATTATATAAGCTTCAAAGAGGTTTTATTTTACTGTGAATGGGTAAGAGTTGAGGATAAAAATGCTTGTAAAGTTGATCCTCTCACCAATTTGATCATGGTTGACTTGTCCAAGTTGAAGAGCAACGACCACGTGAGCGATGAGCCGTTTGTTTGTGTATTTCAAAAGGTTAAGCAAGTGTTTTACTCGGAGTATATCAACAACGAGCCGTGGTCAATTGTCCAACACGCGCCAAGGCGTCTAAATAGTAGTGTGGATGACTTGGCTGCTCCTACCGAATATCAATCCATTTTTTATGATAACCCGAATTTGAAATAATTTTTCAATTTGTAATAAATATTTCAATTTGTACCGAAACATCCATTTTTAATGCTTTTACTTGATCTGCACTTTATCATTTTCACTCTTATGTAGTGTGCGTGTGTGGAGAGGAGATTAATACATAAATATTCCAACTACATCTAAGTTTTGTTTATACTAATCCATGAATATACGCTTCTTACCTTTAATAGGTGATTAGTAAATAGTTATTTGGGGTGTCCTATTTGTGGAGAGGAGACTGAATCTCTTCGTCTATCCGAACACTAAGAAATGCCATAATCCTATGGAGCGATGCTCTGCAAATTCCTCCCAACCGTTATGTAGCCAAACATCACCAGTTGAAGTTGTCAATTCCACTTTCCATACCCCACCACTTGGAACTTCTAGCAAAACATAGGAGACCATTGAAAGGTGGAATTGACAACTTCAACTGCTGATTTTTGGCTACACAACGGTTGGAAGGAATTTGCAATGCATAACTCCATAGGATTATGGTATTTCTTAGTGTTTAGATATGAAGAGAATTATAATTGACATGATTGCCCGGGGTACATTAGTTGGAAGGAGGTGCCATATGAGCTTAAGTTAGTTGTTTGAGTGACACTACAGGTAATGTATTTATATTTATATGTCAATTTCGATTTCGATTTCAATTACGATTTATATTTATCTATATTTGAGGGGCGGATACTAATTTTACTTTATTTCAATTCAGAGGACAGGGAGTGGCCCTAAGGGTAGGCCACATATGCTCTATACTTATGTGGCTATTCGGACGAGAAGGGAAGGATAAGGAGGTGTTCCCGAGCGTCGCGGTACAAAATCTCTTTTCCATGCAAATAGTTTGTAGATTTGAGATAAAATGATGGTGATGTTGTTTCTTTTTAAATAGTTTCTTATTTGAATATATATTTGCATTATCTTTAGTTTGTTCGGATATATGATGTTTGGAACAGGTACAACGTTGTTATAACAGGTATAAATATACTGCTGGGCAGTGGCAGTGGCCATACTGCCCAGCAGATTTTTTTAAATTCTACCCAGAATTGTCACAGTCAATGACCGTGACAATTTTTTTAAAAAGGATCACGGCTTTGTCACGGTTTATAACCATGAAAAACGTGTCACGGTCATTGACATTGACACGCCCGTGACACAAAACGCGAGTTTTGTGTCAAGGTCAATGACCGTGACACGACCGTGATAAAAAAAGTTATCTCGCCTCGAAATGTCACGGTCATTGACCTTGACAAGGTGGATTTGTCAAGGTCAATGACCTTGACAAATGGGCAGATTTGGTGTAGTGTATAACCCATCGAGGCACCTACTATTACAATGTCATGCCGTTCGGCCTGAAAAATGAAGGTGCCACCTACCATAGATTGGTAAACAAAGCCTTTGAAGACCAGAAACGAGTTAACATGGAAGTTTACGTGGATGATATGCTCACCAAGAGAAAGGTGGCCGCCGACCACATCAGGGTCCTCAGCTAGACCTTCGACAAGTTGGAAAAGTATCAGATGAAGTTGAATCCTGTAAAGTGCATCTTCGGAGTAAAGGAAGGGATGTTCCTAGGCTTTATCGTAAACCAACGGGGAATCGAAGCCAACCTCCATAAAATCTAGGAACTTCTCAACATGACTTCCTCGAACACGAAGAAGGACGTTCAAAGACTAACCGAACGTGTTGCAGCACTGAATAGGTTCGTCTCAAGAGACACTGACAAGTGCTTTCCCTTTTTCAATGTGCTGCAAAAGTATTTTGAATGGAATGATGAGTGAGAACAAGCATTCATTGAACTGAGGCAATATATGGGCTCCCACCCTCCTTTTGCGACCTATCATAGGAGAAACGCTTTACTTATACCTCGCGATATTCGAGTCCGCCGTCAACTCAGTACTGGTAAGGCAAGAGGGAGGGGTCCAGAAACCTATTTATTATACCAGCAGAGCCTACCAAGGGGCCAAAGTTCGATATCCGCAAATGGAGAAATTCTCCCTCGTGCCAAGGGAGGCTTTGCGAAGAATGAGGCTATATTTCCAGGCCCACACCATAGTGATCTACACCGATTAAACACTACGACAAGTCCTGAACAAACCCAAAAAATTTGGTCAGATCATGGCATGGGCGGTGGAACTAGGCGCGTATGATATTCGGTACAAGCCGAGGACTGCAATTAAGGGGCATGTATTGGTCGACTTCATTGTAGAGTTCACTTATGACCCAAAACTAGTAGAGAATACTCCCCTGAGGGATAGCTCTACCCCTGCTCGTGAATCACCACGCTCGAAAAGAATCACGAGCACAAAAAACTCAGAACAGACTCCCCAAGGATAGAGCTCTACCAAAGGAGAAAAAAGACAACACGACGAGTCTCACTGTATCTTTAAGTACGGGAAATTGGAGGAAGGCGACTTCACATAAGATTGCCCAATATGGAAGTTATATGTTGACGGATCATCCTGCTCGACAGGTAGTGGTGTTGGTGTCATACTCACCACATTCGATGGTACAAATGTGGAATATGCTTTAAGCTTCCAGTTCGAAGCCAAAAAAATAAGGCAGAATATGAAGCTCTTATCGTCAGATTCGGCCTAGCAGGATCTATGGGCGTCGAGCATATTGTAGCACACGGTGACTCCCAAACGGTTGTCAACCAGATATGAGGGATCTATGAAGCTAAGGAGGAATCCATTGCGAGGTATTTGGCCATAGTTCGGCAAATGATAGGTAGTTTCACAGAAGCAAAAGTGTTGAGAATCCCTAGGTTGGAAAACGTACGAGCAGACGCCTTAGTCAGATTAGCTTCAGCAACCAGAACAACGCTAAGAAGAACCGTACCAATATAAGTGCTTGCGTAGAGGATCACCGAGGCACCACTTCACGTAGTAGAGATAAGCCCGGGTGCTTCATGGATGGACCCCATACGAGCATAAATAGAAGAGGAAAGGCTTACAAAAAACTCACACGAGGCCCAAAAATTGAGTTACAAAGCAGCCCAGTATGTTTTAGAAGCGGGGGTACTGTACAGAAGAGGGTACATCGTCTCACTCCTGAAATGTGGTCATCTATAGGAAATTAACAAGCTCATCAATTAGGTACACTAAGGGTGTTGTGGGGCACATTCGACTGGCAGATTATTAGTTAAATGAATAGCAACCCAAGGGTACTACTGGATAACTATGAAGGTGGATTAGGCAGACTACGTGAAGAAATATGATAAGTGATATACCCAAGTATGACCTCGTCTATTTATGAGGCCACCTGGCACCAGGCGGCCGACCCTATCAGAAAAGGCTAGAAAGATGTTACCGAGACTCGTCTCGTAAGGGGGTCGGCCATATGTGCATATATACAACCTCAACCACTTCACACGTCGGGACATCATCTCAAATCCCCATGCATTAAGAGCATGACTCGTCCTCTTGTATAGCCAATACTAGGGGATGGACGATCATACAACCTCGGCCAAAGGTAGTCAGTAAAGGACATGCTTACTTATCTCCTACATTGGGGCATCCGTTATGTTGGCAACATCATACTCAGCCAAGTCGATGCTCTAAAATATGACACCTGCTATACGAGCATATAAGGTTCCAACATGGAAGGTCTCACGTGGGGAAAACCATTGCAACAAGATCATCCCCTCACATGAGGGAATATTTCCTCATCATTGTATCCATGCATTAGGGACAGGTGTCTCCTTCTGATTGGAAGCCTCCTCATGTGCATGTTGATTGCATTCTTGGGGGGCACACTACACCCCCAAGCCCTATATATACACTTAATATTCTCCGTAAAAAGGGCTCGATTATTCACAACCCTAGCAGAACTCTGTCAAAATACACAAAAGAGAGAGAAAATATTGAGCGTTGTATTCACAAGCCGTTAGTGCCCTTATTATAGTGAAAACCACTATTCACATTGCACAGTGGACATATGCTCCAGCCAAACCAATTATATTTTGGTGTTCTTCCTCTTATCCTTACCTCCATCTCTTATTTACATACCTTTCACACTCCATTGGTGTGCTGTCATTGAGCTTGAGTTATTCATACTTTTACAAGTTTATTTACTGGTACCGTCTTTGGTATCATCAAACTGGCACCGTCTGTGGGAACGAAGATAGCCATCTCTTCCCTAATTTTAGCTCATACTCATCAGGGTCTCTGGTGGTGAAATAATCCTACCTTTTTGTGGAATTGTTTCATCATTGAAGGAGCTCTTGTTGAGAATTTAAGCTCTTCCTCTCCAGCTCATAGCTCAATCTGCCAACACCAATGGCAATGGATCCAGCTCCTGCACTTGAGAATAAATTGGCACCACCGCATGGAGGTGGTTCAAGTTCCAACCAAGAACCTCCCCAGTCAGATATGGTTGAGGTGGCAATTGCACTCTGCTCCCTCATAGCTAGCTAACAGCCAATGCAAAACCAGTTTTCCATGTTTTGCTAGAACTTAGCGGCCAAGAATGGTGGCACTGGAGCAGAGTTTGTAACTCCATTCGCCAGGGAAGGTGAACCAGGTCAGCAAGCCAGGGGACCACCCCAGGCTCCAGAAAAGACCTTCCACCGTGTTAGAGACGGAGATACATTGTTGACCCTAGGCGTTTATGCTTGGGGAGGCAAGGTCAAGAACTTCGCGAGGACTTGGTTGGGGATGACCTTGATGATAAAGAGGGAGAGTTCGAATGTTTATTAGCTCATGAGATATCTAGAAGAACCGTGCATCCTATCCGACAGAGTAGGGACCAAGGACGGAGGCCCAGCCGAGGGCGCAGGCCCAACCATAACTATGGACCAAGGCAATCAGCCTTAGATAGGCTAAGCAGAGAATCAACCTTTGATAGGCTCGACCCTTAGGAAGATCTGAGGAACCGTCTCTCCAGATCAAGGAGCATTGCCGGTTCAAGAATAAATGAGAGGAAAGATGAACACAGACCTAGAGGAGCAAAGAAAGATCATCGACCGACCTAAGAGTGCGAATAGGGTACCCTCGGCCCTTCCAGCTATTAGAGAACGGTCAACTCGGCCAGACGATACAGAAGGTGCCGGGGAAAAGACTATCCTAGCAAAAGCCGATGTAGCAACAGAAAAGCCTTCGAATGAATCCATACAGAGGTTGGAGAACAAGATAGGAGATATCATAAAAGCTGAGATCCCTTGCAGAGGGGATATTCTGAAGGATCCCCATTTATGGCAAAGATACTGAACTATCCAACCCCAGCCAAGTTCAAGCCTCTGGTAGTTACTCCGAAGTACGATGGGAGAACGGATCTGGTTCATCATGTGGAGATGTATCAGTCGGTGTCCGACATCTATTCAATATCAGATGAGATGCCAAGCATTCTCAAGCACGTTGACAGGGGCATCCCATGTATGGTTCACCTCCCTTCCTAAGAACTCTATAGAAAATTTCAAGCAACTGGACGATAGTTTTGTTCACAAGTTCTTCTTTGGGGTAAAACCTAGGAAGAAGACAACCCACCTGTTGTACATCAACTAGGGGAAGGACGAGACTCTGAGGGAGTATATAGCCCAATTTGAGACTATTACCATGTCTGAATGCTTTGATGAGTTTTATGCACGTTTGTCGGACATTGTTAACACAAGTTTTAATTTGGGTGAGGTGATTGATAACACGCGTGTCGTTAAAAAAAATTGAGATCTCTCCCAAAACGCTTTATTCCTAAAGTCACTGTTTTGAACTCTTTGGGAAATTTGAAATCACTTAAGTTGGAAGAACTTGTAGGAGATCTTCAAACCTATGAGATTGACATGTTTCCCAAAACCATTAAGGCTAAGGATAATGGCATTGCTTTAAAGACTCATTTTAAGAAAAAGAAAGAAAAAGTTTGTGAGTCCAATTCTGAGGAAGGTTTTGATTTTAATGATATGGCCTTGTTTGCGAAATTTTTTAAAAAGTTTCTCAAAATGAATAAAGAAAATTATTTCAATAAAAAGAGATCTTTTGAGTCAAATAAAAAGAAAGTGGAGGCCATAGATAGTGACAAGGAGGATGAGATCAGGTGCTTTGAGTGTGAGGGGAAATGGCACATAGCTAGAGAGTGTCCTACTAGGATAAGGAGAAAGGGCAAAGAAACTGCTATGCCCGCCACTTTTAGTGATAGTGAGGGTGAGGGTGATGAGAGAGATGGGTCTGATAAAGGTTTAGCACATGGGGTGGTTTTCGCCTTTTCTAGTCGTGTGAGCACACCTACTTTGTCTCACGAGAGTGCACACGAGTGCAATGATAATGATTTGTGTTCTTCGAGTGAGGGAGAAAGCGAAAGTGAGAGTGGAGATGAAGGTGAGCTCCAAAAAGATTTTAGAGATTTGTACACCGAGACCTTGAAAACAAAGAAGAATAATCGAGATTTAGGTCATCGGGTTTTAGATTTGAAGAGAGAGAAGGAGGTTTTGAGAAATGAGAAGTGTGATTTGACCAACACGTTGCCTAGTCTGACGACACGTGTATCCCAACTCGAGAGTAATCTCGAACGTGCCAGGGAGGTCAAAGTCAAGTTTGAGAACGCACCTAAGAAGGTTGAAAAGGTGGTTCTTAAGGGTAAAGGTGAGAATTTAGGACTAAGTCATGACGGTGCTTCTACTTCCCAATTAGCACCCGAGCCGGTTCCCAATTTCACTACACCAAATCTGCCCATTTGTCAAGGTCATTGACCTTGACAAATCCAACTTGTCAAGGTCAATGACCGTAACATTTCGAGGCGAGACAACTTTTTTTGTCACGGTCGTGTCAAGGTCAATGACCGTGACACGTTTGTCACGGTTTATAACCGTGACAAAGTCGTGACCCTTCTGCCCAGAATTATCACGGTCATTGACCGTGACACATCCGTGACAAAATTGTCACGGACGTGTCACGGTCAATGACCGTGACAATTCTGGGCAGAATTTTAAAAAAATCTGTTGGGCAGTATGGCCACCGCCACTGCCCAGCAGTATATTTGTACCTGTTATAGCAACGTTGTACCTGTTCCAAACATCATATATCCAACACAAACTAAAGATAATGCAAATATATATTCATGACGATATAATCCAAATATTCAAAGTAAAAATAATATACATGACGATATAATCCAAATATAATTAAAATGGACAAACTTAAAAATAATGTTACTACATGTCTTGGATAAAACTGAGGAGGTGAGTAGGCCACACGACATACGAATTGACGCACCCACTAATATACGTCGTGCCACATTGTTCGCGCAACCACAATAGGGAGTTCCCTTTCCCGGGTATGACATGCGTGACGAGCACCCTGGACTCCATCTCTTGAAGCACACGTCCATATACTATTCCACCCTCGACGATATTCGGGTCCCTCAACCCCCGCCCTATCCGCTGGCCATCAAATACGTCCAATATGAACATGCTCGGCCAACCAAGTGTCGACAATGGTCTCTTGAAGGGCGCCAAATAGGGAAGTGGATCGTCGAAGTATGAACGTGTCGGTGATGAAGCAGCGAGGTCCACATCCTCGTCATCCTGCGCCTCGTCCTCCCGCACCTCCTCCTCCACCGCCTTCTCCTTCTCCTTCCCTTTTCCTTTTCCTTTCCCTTTACAGTCTCCACCCAACGTACGCTTCATGAATGCGTACATATCCTTGACCGTCGCCTCCAAACGGGACAGCTTCGCATCATGTGAATCCACCATTCGAGCCAACCCGGTGTCGCTCGTCTCCAATACGATGATCCTAGATTTGGCCACCCGCGAGCTCACTCCCCTTGTTCTCCCCTTGCGATCATAGCCAAGCACTTGGCTGAGTGCGTCTGTGGACAAAGATGCCTTGTCGGCATCAGACTGCGACTCATACACTTCCTTAAGCTTTGCCTGAAACGACAAAAAGCACATGATTAGTAAAATAAGTAAACTAAAAAATTATAACGTAATTAACAATAATTAAACTGTCGGATTACTTACAATCATGGCTGCGACGCTCGGGGACACCTCTTTGTCCTTCCCCTTCTTCGTCCGAAGAGCCACATAAGTATCGAGCCTATGTAGCTTACCCCCTGGCCCACTCCCTACCCCCTGAAATAAAATAAAGTAAAGTAAAATTAGTATCGGCCCCGCAAAGTAAAATAATATCCAATAATATATTTCTGTAGTTATAGATAAATTAAATCTTACCTGCATCCTATGCTCCACCTCAGCGTAAGAGGTCCGGACGGAGTAGTGCACGTCCGTCTTTTTTGCCCGATTTTCCCTCCCCGATTGGCGAGATGCCAATTGTCGATCCTCGATCTCATTGTCGATGAACTTTTGCCATTGTGCCAATGAGATCGGCTCCTTGGGCGGGACGGATCCGCGCCATTGTAAAATGGACTCTCGTGTTTTTCCAAAGTACCGTGTCCGCATATTTTTCTTCCACGTCTTGTGTTGCTCCCTCAACTCCTCCAAGACGGAATCGCGTAGCTTTGGATCCAAGTTGAATTGTTCCTGTCCAACAAATACAATGTTAGTTACGAATAAATATAAATATAAATATAAATATAAATATAAATATAAATATAAATATAAATATGAAATTGAAATTGAAATTGGAATTGAAATATTCATATAAATATTACCTGTAGTGCCGCCCAAACAGCTAACTTGAGCTCATATGGCACCTCCTTCCAACTCATAAACCCCGGGCCGATGACCGTCTTTAGCAGCTCGAGGGATCTCACTAATAGCTCTGACTTGTTTTCGATGGTAATCCCAAATTTTTCATATTTGGGTAGCCTAGGGGCGGAGGAGCCCTCGTCGCCTCCGCTACCACCGAACCCAGACGACATCATCATAAACAGCATCATCATCTTCGCCTTAACATCTGAAGGAGATATTTTTGCTGTAAAAAAAATGTTATTAGTACAAATAAAAAAAATGTTAATAGTACACATTTCGTTTTACCTAATTGAATTAATTGAATTAATAGTACAGATAAAAAAATGTTTCGTCTATATTATAACGTATGTGTAAGTTCCGTCAATACCATTGCGTTTCAATTTTGTAATATTATGTTTTTTTCAAATATTTTAAAAGTTATTAAATGGGTGCCCCACCCCCACCCCCTCCCCCCGCCACACACACACGCACACCTATGCACACACACACACATACACACACACACACACACACCACCCCTACCCACCCCACCCCCACCCCCTCCCCCCACCACGACCGTGACAACTAGCATAAATTTCATTATCATAAAGGGATAAATCCAACCAAGTACAGAGATTCTACAAATTAAAGTGAGAATTAAATTTAAGACTTTCAAACAACATGCATGTATATGGATTCTAACTAATGATATTCCTAAAAACATACAATTGACAACATTTTGTGAATTTACTAAACTTTATATAATATTATCAAATTCTGTTAAAAAATTATCTAGGGTTTTACCTAATTGAATTAATTTCATGAATAAAATTATTATCAATTTAAATGAAAATATCAATTATTATCCAATATTTTTGAATGAAATATTTATTTTGAATGAAAATATCAATTATTATCCAATTATTATCCAACTATTATCAATTATTTATTTTGAATGTATATAATATTCAAAAAAATAAATGTAAATAATATTCAAAACCCCACCCACCCCCACCCCCTCCCGATGTTTATTATCCAATTATTATCCAACTATTATCAATTATTTATAAAATTGATGTCTACTTTTAGTGTTGTGTATATATGTTAGTTGATGCCATTATATTTTTAGCCTAATTAGATTCTAAGGTTATCTCAATTTATATTTTTCTTTTTCTATTTAATAATTTTCAATGTAAGAGCACAGTACATAACGTATGTGTAAGTTCCGTCAATACCATTTCGTTTCAATTTTGTAATATTATATTTTTTTCAAATATTTAAAGAGTTATTAAATGGGTGCCCCACCCCCACCCCCTGCCCCCCTCCCCCCGCCACCCCCACCCCCTCCCGATGTTTATTATCCAATTATTATCCAACTATTATCAATTATTTATAAAATTGATGTCTACTTTTAGTGTTGTGTATATATGTTAGTTGATGCCATTATATTTTTAGCCTAATTAGATTCTAAGGTTGTCTCAATTTATATTTTTCTTTTTCTATTTAATAATTTTCAACGTAAGAGCACAGTACATAACGTATGTGTAAGTTCCGTCAATACCATTTCGTTTCAATTTTGTAATATTATATTTTTTCCAAATATTTAAAGAGTTATTAAATGGGTGCCCCACCCCCACCCCTGCCCCCTCCCCCCGCCACACACCTACGCACCTACGCGCACACGCACACACACCCCACCCCACCCCACCCCCTGCCCCCTCCACCACCCCCTCCCCCACCCCACACCATACATACACACACACACACACACACACACACACACACCACACCACACCACCCCGTGCCCCCCTCCACCACCCCCTCCCCCACCCCGCCCCACCCCTACCCCCACCCTGCCCCACCCCCCACACACGCACACACATACACACATATATATATACACATACACACATAAATATACACACAAATATATATATAAATGGAAGAGAGAGAGAGAGAGAGAAAATCGACCTGAAAGTAAAGAGAGAGAGAGAGAGAGCAGCGTCGAGAGAGAGAAAGAGAGAGGGAGGGAACGGCGGTAGGGAAAAAAGAAGGGGGTAGGGTTTTAGCTGCAAATATTGTCACGGTCGTGTCAAGGTCTTTGACCGTGACAAGTATTTAAAGAATTGTCACGGTCAATGACCGTGACAAGTCCGTGACAACTAAATTTGTCACGGGCTTGTCACGGTCGTGTCAAGGTCAATGACCGTGACATAAAACGTGTGTTTTTTGTCACGGTCAATGACCTTGACAAGGCTGGCCGGCTGAAAGGTGACAATTTGCCCATTTTGGTGTAGTGTTTAGTATTAAATTCACGTGAGTCTCACTCTAACCCACCTAGGCGTCTCATTCCTATTAGGAGAGAGCGTCCTAGAGTTTTTGAGAGAGGTGTTCCTAGGCCTATTTATGTTTGTTAACATTGTAAGAGGAGAGGTCACCTTAAGGAATTTTGTTTTAAGTTGGGTTATGTGTCACGTTTTGCTTCTACACGTGTTTCTGGCACACATGCACCCACACATGATACTTTACATGCTCTCGGAGACTACATGAGAGAGTTTGCACATTTAGGTGAGCAAGTTAAGTTTTTAGTCAAATATTCACAAGATTTTATGGAGGTTTTTCATAAGTTGTCACCACCTTTGGAAAATCCCTCTGCACCTAACGATTGATGTTTGATTTGTCTACTAGCAGAGGATGTTTTTCATGTTGATATTATGTGCCTATTGCTAGTATGTATCATATTTGTGTATATTTTTTTTCGTTAAATTTTTGAGAAAATCCAAAAAGATGAAAATTTAGGATGACCGAGCCACAACATCATTACGTTATTTTCATGTGACTATTTGATAGTGTTTTGAGACAATAGATCAATTCATCCTTGTGCTTTATAATGTTTGGAGTCATTAAGATGTAATTAAGTGTTACTTCCTACATGTTTTACTCATGATTTCCTTTATTGTACACATGCACGGATTTATTTGATTATTGTGCTTGTCTTATCACATGTTGGTTGGGTGTTTTCACTTCAATCCTATCCTTTAAAACGAATCAAGCGCGATAAGTTTTGATAAGGAAATTGTGCATATAAAAACCGTTTTGTGAGTTTGTGTGCTTTGTTTGAAAACGGGGAAGGAGTGTGGACAAATGGAGCAGACGATGCTACGTTATTTGCGAGTTTACAGAACACACGCCTGGAAGCATCGATATCTAGGTATAAAATCAATAGTCATAAGTTAACTGAAATTTCAAATTTAATGTGTTCTACTATTATGTAATTTATGACTGTTTATTTTTATACCTAGGTATAGTTTGTTTTGTTTTTCTTTTACAACATAGGTAGTTTTTTTCTCCTTTTTGTTATTGTGTTGGTGTGCACATATGATTGATTGAGTTAATTTACCAATCGAATGCGTTCACACCCATACATTCCGTTTCCATGACTTGGTTGTTTGAGTTTAAATCCATGGTGTGATTTTTGTGTCATGTTTTACATGTTTTACATACTTTTGTATCTTATTTTTGTGCGAAAAATTGAAAAATTCAAAAAATAATTTGTGAAGATTTTTTTTGAGCATCTCCTTGCAAGAGCACGTTTGCCTTTTGATTGATGCCTTGTTTTGAATACCGTGACACCCTGTCTTTGCTTGTTTGATTTATTCTTCTCATTTGTCTATTTGGGGATATTATAAAATGGGAGAGAAAGAATTATCATATTATGGGGGAGTTTTGAAGTTTTGAGTGTTTATTATAAATTAGTAAATATGTTTATCTCATTTCAAACTCGATACGTCACTAGGTATTTTGCTTTATCTCATGTGTGTAGGTACAAAGATATTGCACACCCTGATGAGAAAAGTTTTGAGAAGTGTTGAAGATTTGGAGAGCAATCGATGTAGTCTTATTCATTTGTATCTTTCCAGTTTTGGGTTCATGGAAGGGTAGATTTGTATAGGCAATTTTGATATTTGATAATCGGATTTTTTATGTATGTACCAGCATAGACATATGGGGAGATTTGTAAGGACATTTTTGTCCATTGTCAATATGTATGTCGTACGCCGTTACACCGTTGAAGAAACTCAAGAGCTCATCTACATCAACGGATCCGAATATAAAAAACATCATCAAATGTGGAATTAGTTTTCTTCATAACCGGACCAGCCCGCCCATTCTAAAAACGAACCGATCAGCCTATGGACCGATCTGCCTCCATACCGAACCGATCCGCTTTGCATCAGAAACAGAGAACCCCGGATCGATGCCGAACCGAAGAAGCCCTTTGAGAAAACGAATCGATTCGACCTCAGACCGATCCGCCTCCATACCAGACCGATCCGCTTCTGATAAAATCGCACAAATCGTTTGATATTTTTTCGGATCAGAGTTTCCTATATAAACCAACTTCGGGGAGTTATTTTTTAAGACTTTTATAGACGATTTTAAGAGTCTTATAAACTCTAGTCTTCATCTTTTTGAGTCCCAAGACTCATGTTTTGATTCACACAACATTGCTATACCTTTGTGAATCCTTTTTGCAACCAAAGAACACATCCTTGTATTTGTTCAACCCTTTGTGGAGAAGCCGTCTCTCTTCTTCATTTCTGACCACCTGGAGTTCCTGCGGGAGATTCCAGCCGACACTGTTTCTAGCCGTTGCTTTGAAGGTTTGACGAAGACACCGTGCGTTACACTTGTGGGCGATTATCAGGTTGTATGTAAGTCAATGGTCTTGTAAATTATTCAAAGTTCTAGAAATAAAAGGTTTTGCCCTGCGAGGATTTTTCCTTAAGTTTGTGTCGCTTGCTTTATTTGTTTATGGGTTAATACTTGCTCTTTAGATGCATGATTAGGGGCTGAAATTAAATAAATGTGTCAAATTAGAAATTTGCGAATTTAACCAATTATCACACAGTCATACGACTTTTCAGTAATAGCATATATATCAGCTTTAGCCTGATATTGCTTAATGTGTAAGGCTGGATCAGTCTTACCATCATATTTAGGGGTAATTGTTGGTGGCTTGAACTTATCTGGAGTAGGAAAATCAACAATATCCCGGATAATCCACAGATTTAATCAAATATTTATTAAAGATTATCGAGTTTTAATATAATTCAGGCCCTACACGGGCTGAAATATTATTATGCGCAATTTAATATATTGCGTATACTCCGAATTGAAAGAATTACACTGGACAATACTCTAGTAATGATTTAATTAATTATTTGATATGCCACCATATATATTGTGACAAGTGGCACCATAAATATTGGACACTTAGCTCCATAGAGAACATGACATGTATCAAGCTCACTTGGGGCACTTTTTCTATAAAAGAGGATCTCCCCCTTCATTTGATGGATGATAGTCTTGGGGGCAAAGTAAGGAGAGGAAATATAGCTTCCCTCCCCCACGCACATTTTGAGGCTCCGTCACGGGTTTGATAGTGATGAGCGAATTTCTATAGTTTCATTATATGGTATATGGGCGTTTGAGAGGCAGATAGCCGGATTTGGCACCCCCCCATGCACCAAAACTACTAAAAATGGGCGTTCGAGAGGCGGCTCACCGGATTAGGCACCCCCCACGCACCAAAACCACCAAAAAACGAGTTCTCTCCGCGTATCGTACGGACCCACGAACTACGCAGACTTTGATTTCGCAAAGACAGATACGTAGGTGCAACCACGTTGCTCAAGTCTAAAACACGCTCGATGCGGTGCCTCCTCAAATCTGCACTCACATCTTACATTTGGCGACTCTACTCGGGAGGTATTCGTGATTTCGGTTGCATAACGCCTTGTGCACACACACGGAGAACTCAGCAAGAGTGGAGAAAACACCCCACTTCAAATAAGCATTACGATATATCTTTATTATTTAGTCTACTATTGTTATATGGGATGATATTATGTATATTACTAAATCTTAGTTGGAAAAAAAATAGTACGTACTATTTGTTTCAAGGTTTAGCCAAAATATAACTTCAAACATTCATTTTCATAAATTGATGGCAGTGAATACATCTTAGTGGATAGAATGCCTATATTTATTGATAAATAAAATAAAATTTATTAATAATCATAATAATCTCTCATTAATAGCCTTAGATATATGAACTTGTGTACCGAATAGCTTGTGTCAAATATACTTGTTGTTGCTGTGTGAATTTGAAAAAAAAAATCAAAAGAGATATATCTTGATAAATGTTCATATTAAATAAATGTGTTAGTACACTTTTGTCAAATGAAATGGCTGGATTATTTTTAATTTTTATGTCACATCTCACTGTAAATATTATTTTTAGCCGCACAGAACTCTCTACAACACGCCACATAGACTGTCCAAAAAGTCATCAATGGCTGTCAGGTTACTGTTGTTTACTTTACTGTGTATGAGGACAACCCGAACACCGGTCCAAAAATAAAGAAATCAATGAGCCATGGATAATTAAGATCTCAAGTTCGAAACAAAAATTCTATTTGTACAGAGGAATCTGTACAGAATCTTCTGTACAGAGTGATGTGTCGGATCTGTATTGATCCATGTCTTGAGTGGATTCAGATACGAACCAATACAAACACGACACGTCAGTCTGTACAGATAATTTTGTACAGATTACTCTGTATGTGTAGAATCACTCCGTTCGAAATGAGTCTCCATGACTGTTTATAGAAATCAAACCTATAAATCCAAATCCAAACAGCTATATGCGAACTACTATGGGAAGCTCGAAACAGCTTTGGGAAGCTTGGACAACCAGTTGAACCTCTGAACAGGTATTCCGAAGTGGCTCGACCGCCGAGGACCTTGACATCGGAAGTGGTCCGACCTTCGATCCAATTGGTCTCCGGAGCATACACGGCCCCTAAACACGCTCGAACAAACTGCCTCCAGGATGGGGTTCATAATCGTGTATAATATGTCTTCTGTTAAGAGCTGTGCCTTTTGAAAAATAAGGACCATTTAAACTTTTAAAAATCCCAAAATTAGAGGGTTTTGCTATTTATAAGGCATTGAGATATTTAAAGGTACTCGAGGTACCTCCTTTACGGGTACAACATAGTGGCAGTGAATCACGTGGAGCATTTTCAAAATTTTGCACAAGGTTAATTATATGGTCATTCGAACCATTTGGCACTGATGAGTTGTTAAAATTATTGATATGTCTAGAGCTGTAAATCGGGCTGGGTGAGTCGCGCTTAGGGTTGCTCAAGTTCGACTCGAACTCACTTATCCATGCTCAAGCCCGAGCTCGGTCCCAATTATGTTTCCCCACCTAGTCCGAACTCGGCTCACAAGTATTATAGGCTTCGGCCCGATTTCGGGCAGGGCCGATTTCAATTTTTTTTTTTATTAAAAAAGTTTGAATTAATTTTTTTTCTTCTTGTATTTTCATCATAGACAAAATTACACATTAAAATATAATTGATATTTCATGAAATAAAATATATAATTATGAAATGAATTAAATTAAAACAAGGGAAATAAGAGTGAAAATCTACAAATGTCTATTAAATTTCATACATTTAGCAAAATTTGATCACTACCAAAGGCCTATTATGACTTGAGAAATTATTAAATCAAATACCCATAATGAAATTAACAATAAAATCACAAAATTAAAAATCACATGTAATCTAATGTATTGTAACAAATATTTTTTTTTTAAAAGTACTAAATGAAATAAAAGAACGAAAACTAATTAAACAATGTTAACAAAAATATGTTATATTATATAAATTATTTATTTATTTATTTATAAATATGAAGTTCGGGCATCGGCCCAATTCGGGCTTGGCAAAGTTCGGCTCAAGCTCGGCCCGAAATTAATTCGGGCTTGAAATTTTGGCTCAGGCTCGGCTCGGCTCAAACTCAAATAAAGCTCGGCCCGAAAATAGCGGGCCGAACGGACGGGCGTCGGGCCTCGGGCGCTCAATTTACAGGCCTAGATATGTCGTATTGAAAAAATAGGCCGAATATTGCTTATTTTATTTAATTTGGGAAGTTATAGTATTTATTTGTGCATATTTTATTTATATATTCTGAAAAATACTCTTCAAAATATTTGTAGCCTTGCACTAATTTTAGATGCTCGAGTAGAAAAATATTTATTTTTGAAAAATTATATCCCTCGAAATTGTGAATATTTTATGTTATTCCATGAATGATCGTTTAAAGACTTAGTACGAGCATGCACTCAAACAATCGGTCAAAATATTTTTTTTTAGTAGCCATGTCAAAAATGACATCCTTCAAAACATCCATATCAAAATGATATTTTTCGAGTGACCATGACAAAATAATTTTTTTTAATAGCCATGTCAAAAATGACATCCTTCAAAACATCCATATCAAAAAGATATTTTTCGAGTGACCATGACAAAATAATATTTTTCCTGAAAATTTGCTCAAGTCATAGTACCTCGAGCAAGTGCCTCGGAGGTACCTCCTCGAGTAGCCTCTTTGAGCAGCCTCGGAGGAACCTCCTCGAGCAGCCTCGTGGAAACCTCCTCGAGCAGCCTCTTTGAGCAGCGTCGGAAGAACCTCCTCGAGCAAGTGCCTCGGAGGTACCTCCTCGAGTAGCCTCGGAGGGACCTCCTCGAGCAGCCTCGTACTAGTGCCTCGAGCAGCTCACAAATAAAAATATTTTTTGAAACTTAACATTTTTTCTCAAGTCATGGTACCTCGAGCGACCTCACCCGCGGTATCTCGAGCAGGTACCTCGAGCGACCTCATCCGCGGTGCCTCGAGAAGCCTTCTCCTAGTGGCTCGAGCAGCCTCGTCCTAGTGACTAAAGCTGCCTCATTCACGGTTGATCGGAGCAACCCCCTGAGCAACTGCATCCATTGTGCTATCTTGTATTCGATTTATGCTAAACTGTGATTTATTCACATGATGATGCTAGCTACATGAAAATTCAAATTGATGTTTATTATTCACCTAAGGTGACTCAGCATGCTTAACTGACTAGATTATTCTGCATATAATTAAAATAGATCGCAAAACTTCTAAGTTTTCTCAACTTTGATAAAATAGCATGGGCACGAGATAAATAACCCACTACATGATATATCTACACCCTATCAATTGCATATTGTAGTACATCAAATTTGCATCATGATATTGCACATAACAATATGTTTATGATTCCTCGAAGCATGTTTTCGAGTTTATTTTATTCTATTGACATAAAATAAAATAAATGGGGAAAGATATACCCCATATGATTATTTACGACACTACAATATGCCTCACGAGTTACTAATGATTTTTGTGCTAGAATTCGAGATGATTTCTTATCCTTGCAGTTATTGAACGCATATCATCAAATCGAGCTGGAGCAATTACATCAGGACTTACAGATGTAAAAGGCAAACGCTCAAGAGATTTTATTTTAATTGGGGGCAAACACCCCGTGAAATCATAGTTTTAAAAAACGGCCGTTACGTATCGTATCGGCCGATACGTAACGTCATCTTGAGAGACCGTTTTCGATACACCTCGATTTATCGGACTATAAAAAAATCACACATGTATCACCGATACACCGTTACGTATCGCCGATACACACCGATACACTGTTACGTATCGCCGATACACACTGATACACACTGATGCACATTCTCCATTAAAGGGTAAATGGGGTGTTTGGATTTTTGGGGGAAATGTAATTGAAAAACATGTGCAAAAGCTTGAAATTCAGCATTATATAATCAAAATAAAACTATCATTCCATTTTATGGGATTGGGGAATGGTAAAAAAAATTCACGCTCACAGTGACCGATTCCCGTTACATTACGTTTGATACTCCCGATACCGTTACACCGCGACCGCAACCGTTACGCTACCCGATACCGTTATTTAAAACCATGCGTGAAATGTATTTAAATGCTTTTAACTCTTAGATGGAATTGTAATTAGTAGCTATATTTTTTCTTTACTTTACTTTATTGTGACACCCCGCCTAATTAACCCCGGGTAATCAGTCCTAAATTAAATTAGAACAGATTTCTCAGTTGGTTCATTCTTAGCATCACTGTCGCCCTTTTAATTACTAACCACCTAAGTGAGAAAATTAGATTGGTGCCAAGTTTTATCTTTCATTAACTTAAATGAAATACTCATGCGGAAACAAAAATAATATAATAATCACAATTAACTAAAATCCACCATTCACATATAATTAATTGACCAAATACACCATTGACTCAAAATCCAACAAAAGTAAAGACAAGTAATAAATCTCAACAGGTCTGACATAAGTACTAAATAGAAACTGTGAGCAACATGCTCGAATAACTGATAAAAAGTCTCTACACTAGGAATGCACAGAATGAGGCGCCTATCAAACTCCCGCAACATCCACATATGCTGCAGCACGGATCGCTGGAATGAGTCAAGCCTGGGGTCCCTGTGGCTGGACACCTAAAAGGTTTTTAAAAGTTTTTATAGCAAGGGTTAGTACCCAAAACATTTGGAAAATATTTAGCAGATGATTAACTTGCAGTAATAAATAATATGCATGCCCTCCATATTTTGGTTAGTGCCGCACTCTTTTAAGGACATCCCCACCCCTCCTCTAATGTGCACAACTAATGCCTTAATTAATTTACCTAGTTATTTATCTCATGATTAGATAACTGAATTGCCCTTTGCAATCACCCTACTCTAACCGAGTGTGCCAAAATTATGATTTCTACGTTATTATCAACATCAACTTAATTAATCATTTCCCTTTTTAGATTCATATAACTTTCACACCTGTTATACATATAATACAATTGACGATCTGTATTAATTAACCCGTATATAATTATTTACCTAATTATATACTTATAGTCATATCACAACATGCACAAGTATGCTGAAATAGTAATTAATAAAGGACATCCTCCCGAGTATTAATTCACCGGATGTATATTCTCTAAAGTGCTATCCCACTAGGTATATTCACATAACCTAGTTACCCCAAGTCAGAATCGTTCACTAACCTGGTTAATACCTACTTGTTGGAGGCGGTCATATTCCTTCCCTGAAAGTGAGATTTCCCCTCACCCATATAATGGACGCTATGACCTGGGATTATACTCGCCCTACTCCTCAAGCTAGGGGATTCATCCACTACGCGCAACCTCCCCCTATAGCACTAGAGAATATGTAATAATAATATCTAGCCACTGATATTAATGCACACACCATATATATATACTATCGCACACCGTATATATATATAAATAAAAATAAATTATCCCGGCTATACCGTGTACTAAGCCCGTAACACAAGCCTATTCAGATTATTATGAGTTTACGGCCCAACTCTAATTATTAATTAATTCGCACATTAATTAATCAAATTACTTTTGGTGTCGCTCCAACCAATATATTTGGACTTACTCTCGTAACCCGAAATAAAATAATACCCGAGTCTAAATTCCCGACTCCAAATTATTTAGCTTTCACTCTAAATAAATTTAACGCCTTGGTATCACTCAACCCATATATCCGGACTCGCCCACTCGATCCGTATTTAATTATTTCGAAATAATCTTTCCAAAATTTAACCGTAATGTGTCACACATAAATTTTCTCCAAATCCAAATTAATTTTCCTTCACAATTAATTAGATTGTATTCTTATGTTTATTTCTCATTACCTAAGGTATAGGAAAATAATTTAAATTAAATTCCCCTTATATATATAAACTGGCCGAACTGCGAGAATTTTTCGACCATCGATCGATCCCCAACCCTCGATCGATCGATCATACAGGTCATCATCTTCTCCCCCCTTCTGTTTCAGCCATGGATGAAAAGCTCCAAACCCTAACTTATTCTGCAGTAAAACCCAAGTCTTCCCATCAACAATATCTACCAAAAACCTCATAAGGGACCCCCATAAAGTCCAGAAACACCATTTAATTCACGTTCTCTACTATTTTTCATAAATTGGGGAAAAATCCATTTTTATTCGTTAACCCATTTCAACATCAAATTCGTATCTCAAATTCGTTTCTAATTCATCCGGGTTTACACATCGTACCAGATATATATATATATATACTAATCTCAGATTAGACATCAATTTCTACACAATTTAGAAATCAGAATATTGTGTTTATACCCTTTACATACCAAACCGAATTTTGATTTCTCACATCACATAAATATGAATCGAAAAGAAAATTAAATGCTACAGCAAGTTAACTACTTGCCTTATGATTCGTAGGGTCTGATTTGAGGTTGTGAATTCCCAAGGTTGAAGATCAAATCCCTTCTTTTGGCTCTTTCCTTTGTCTCCCAATTTGCCTTTAACTACCTCTTAGGGTTTCCTCACCCACTAAGTATTTTCTAAACTCTAATAAGTCGTCCCCCTTTTCCTTATAATTAATTAATTAGGCTAAATGCCATTTTTTGCCTAATGGGCCAAGCCCAAGTGACCCAAATGCCCCCGCGTGGGCCCCGCTATGTCTAAAAACGTCCCGTGACCCGTTTACTACCCCCGGGTACACTTTTCCGACAATATCGGTTCATCCAGACTCAATCGTATACTCAAAATTGATATTCAAATTAATTTATAAAAAAATCCTTATCTGACTCCCAAATTTGTCTATACCGACTCCCGACTGAGATAAGTACATACCCCGTCATTAATACCCGAAATGACGTAAATAAATTATTACTATTCACTTAGTAATTAAATTTCTCTAAATATTAACCATTCACTCCCCGATTAATATTTAAATATATATTTTCATAATTAATTCAATTAAAATTACGACACACAAGTAATTTTGAATTCTCGAATTAATAAATATTAAATGCACAAAAATACGGGGTGTTACATACTCCCCCCCTTACAAAGGAATTTCGTCCCCGAAATTAGGTCGTACCTGTGGTGAGTAGCTCTGGATATTGTTCTTGCATATCCTCCTCCCGCTCCCAGGTAGACTTGTCAACGTTGTGATGACACCACTGTACTCTAACTAGCGGAACAACCTTGGATCGTAAGTTCCGCTCACTACGGTCCAGAATAGCCACCAGTCTCTCCTCATACGAGATGTCTGGCTGTAAATCAATTTCCTCGAGTGGAATGTGCCAGAAGGCCCTCTCACTCCTTCGATATTTTTTCAGCGATGCCACATGGAACACGTCATCTATCCGTCGAAGATGCTATGGTAATCCCAGTCTATACGCTACTGGTCCCACCCTCTCAATAATAGGGAAAGGTCCCACGTATCTCGGTGCTAACTTACCCTTCTTGCCGAACCTCATCACCCCTTTCATAGTGGACACCCGAGCTAATACCTGGTCTCCAACCTCTAACTCCACATGCCTCCGTGAAGCATCAGCATAACTCTTCTGCCTATCCTGAGCTATCCGAATCCGCCCTCGGATCAACTCTTTCTTGGCAGACGTCTCCTGGATAATCTCCGGCCCCAATAGCTTGTTGTCCCTCACCTCTAATCAACAAGCGGGTGAGCGACAAGGTCTCCCATACCGTGCTTCGAATGGTGCCATGCCGATCGTGAATTGGTAAGAGTTGTTATATGCGAACTCTACCAAAGGAAGATATTTCTCCCAACCTCCCCCAAAGTCTAAAAAATGCACATTCTGAGCATGTCTTCCATCATCTGATTGACTCTCTCAGTCAGCCCATCAGTCTATGGGTGATAGGCTGTACTCAAACGTAACTCCGTGCCCATGGCCTCCTGAAAGCTTTGCCAAAACTGGGCCACAAAGATTTTGTCTCTGTCGGACATAATATTTATCAGCACCTCGTGCAGCTTACCAATCTCTACTATCAATAGCTGAGCATAACGCATCATCTCAAAGTCCGTGCGAACCGACAGGAAGTGGACCACCTTGGTCAACCGATCCACAATGACCCATATGGAATCATGACCCCTCCGCGATGCAGGTAACCCTGTAATGAAGTCCATGGAGATGCTCTCCCACTTCCACACGGGAATTTCCAGCGGTTGTAGCATCCCTGATGGTCTCTGATGGTCAACTTTCACTAGCTGACATGTGACACATTTCGAGACAAACTCTGCTATGTCCCGTTTCATTCTTGCCCACCAATACTGTCTCCTCATATCCTGGTACATTTTATCTCCACCGGGATGTACCACAAATCTCGAACCATGGTACTCTGTCATAACAGTGTGCCTCAACTCCTCATCTTCTGGCATAATTAACCTCCCATTAAGGTGTAGGCCTCCTTTCGAGCTGATTGAGTAACCCTCTGCTCCCTCAGCTAACAACTAGCTCACCCTATCCCGGCAGATCTGATCCTCTGCCTGAGCCCTCACAACCTGCATAATGATCTCAGGTATGATGGATAATGCTGACATGCAGGCCCTGGCTACATAATCCTCATATCGAAGCTCTATCCACTTCGCTTTCCAGACTTCTGATATTTCCCCCGTCGGTCTCCGGCTCAATGCGTCTGCTACTACATTATCCTTACGAGGATGATACTGAATATCAAACTAGTAGTCTTTCACGAATTCTAGCCACCGCCTCTGCCTGATATTCATATCCTTTTGTGTGAAGAGATAGTGCAGTGACTTATGATCCGTGAATAAAGTGAATTGCTCTCCTAGAAGATAATGTCTCCATATCCTCAAAGCAAAAATGACCGCTGCTAGCTCTAGGTCGTGAGTGGGGTAATTCATCTCGTGGAGCTTTAGCTTTCTGGACGCATAAGCTATATCCCTTTCCTCCTGCTGAAGCACACCCCCAAGTCCCTGTAAGGATGCGTCAGTGTAAACCCGATACTCTAATCCTCCCTTCGGCAAAGCAAGTACGGGTGCAGATGTCAACTTATCCTTTAGCTCGTCGAAAGCTAATTAACAATGATCACTCCAAGTGAAAGGCACCCCTTTTCGAGTCAGATTCATCAAAGGGCCCGCAATCTTTGAGAATCCTTTAATGAACCTCCTGTAATACCTGGCCAATCCCAGAAAACTGCGCACCTCAATCGGTGTCGTGGGATGTCCCCACTCCCTCACCGTCGATACCTTACTCGGATCCACCGCAATACCCCGGTTTGACACCACGTGGCCAAGAAACTTCACCTCCTGCAGCCAAAATCCGCACTTCCCGAATTTGGCATAGAGATGGCGATCCTACAGTGTCTGTAGAACCATACGCAGATGCTCTGCGTGCTCCTCCTCGGCGCGTGAGTAGATCAGGATGTCATCAATGAACACGATGACAAACTGATCGAGATACTCCCTGAAAACCCTATTCATGAGGTCCATGAACACTGCTGGCGCATTGGTGAGCCCGATTGGCATCAACCTGAACTCGTAAGATCCATACCGCGACAGGAAAGCGTTCTTAGGAGCATCCTCCTCTCGAATACGCAATTGATGATACCCTGACCTCAAGTTGACCTTGGAGAAGTAAGGTGCCCCTCTCAATCGGTTAAATAAATCATCAATCTTAAGTAACGGATACTTATTCCATATCGTCACCTTATTCATCTTCCTATAGTCCACGCATAACCGAAGTGAACCATCCCGCTTCTTTACAAATAACACCGGTGCACCCCACAACGATGTACACCGCCGAATGAAAACCTGACCCAGGAGCTGATGAATATGTTCTCTCAACTCACACATCTCTGAAGGGGTCATACGGCAAGGTGCTCGAGCAATCGGCCTCGTCCCCGGTGCTAGATCGATGACAAACTAGATCTCCCTACTGCGTGGCAACCCTGGTATTTCCTGGAACACATCCTCAAAGTCCTTCACTACCGGGATTGAATCCAACGGAACCACCACCTCCTGTGAGGTTTCCTCCTCGATATAATAAAAGTGTGTGTGAGACCCTCCCTCAGGTAGTGGCATCGCTATTAGGAGCATCTCCTGTCCCGGAATGGAAAACACGATTGTCCTCTCGTAACAATCCACAGTCGCCCGATAACCTGCCAACCAATCCATACCCAGGATGACATCGTACCCCTCCATATCTAACACTAAGAGGTCTTCTGCTAAACTAAGACTCCCAATCAAAATGTCCACCCCCGACAAATCGAGTGAATCAAAGCCCCGCTGCCTACTGGCGACTCTACACACATACGAAGATTACCCGCGATCTCTAATAACCCGACCCGTTTAGCAAAATTAGATTTAATGAATGAATGTGATGCTCCCGTATAAAAAAGTATACTACCCTCATGACCATGAATAAGAAACATACCCTCAACTGTTAGCGACACCTGCTGTACTGGAGGATTGGGAACATACCGGACGTTATACACACGCCCGTAGTGCATTTTCCCCTGCTGTTGTGGGGAAGGTGGAGCTGGTGCTGGTCGCGGCATCTTCCCATGTTGCCCTTGCTGAGCACCCTACTGATGACCTCTGCCCCTCTGCAGGCACTCCCTCTTGAAGTGTCCTGGATGGCCACAGACAAAACAGTGTTTCTGACCGTCCCCCTGTCGTTGGCCCTGTTGACCCTGACGTGGCTGGCCCTGTTGGCCTCCCACATTGTTCCCTTGGCCCTGACGACCCTGAGGAACCTTTTGCTGCTGATTCGGGCACGACTTCCCCTGCCTGAACCCCTGTCCTCCCGATCGGAACCCACCAGACCAAAATTTCTTATCCTGATTCCCCTACTAACTGCTAGTCTACTGCTGAGTACCACTCGTGTCACCACCAGTAACTTCCTTGCCCTGCTGGCTTGGCTCCCCTACTCTCTTGCTCCTCTTCACATGGAAGCGATGATCTTGGCAATGTACAAGGGCGGCATTAACGACATCTGTATAAGTTACTAACGTCAAATTCCCAATCAAATGTTTCCTGATCCTCCAGGCTAAGCCATCCATGAACCTCGACTTCTTTCGCTCCTCATCGCTCACCTCATTTGGCACAAAGTTTGCCAAATGGGTGAACTCTTCCTCATAGTCTGCCACTGACCGGTCACCCTGCACTAATTCACTGAACTTCTTCCCAGAATTCAGATATCGTCATCAAATCCCGCTCCTCAACAATGGTAACTGATTCCCACCAATGTAAGGCTGCCCCCGACAAATGAAAGGTAGCAAGCATCTGTTTCTTCACATCGGTACACTCCAGCATGCGCAGATGGCGCTGAATATTCTTCTTTCAGTCACAAGCCTCTACTATATCGTTGCTACCTCAAAACTCGGGTGGGTGACCCTTCAGAAAGGTCTCCCTAACTCGCTGCCAAGACGGTGGCCCCACTGGATCCTGAGCTGATGGTGCCACTGGAGGTGGTGCCTGGGGCTGTGAAAAATGAGCTGCCATAGCTCGCATCGCTATCTCGACTGCCTATGCCACTATCACTTTCACTTGAGTAGTGGAGATCAACTCAGGTGGGGGTGGGGGTGGGGGTGGCGGTACCGGTGGCTCCTGATGAGCCTCCCTGAGCTCATCCCTAGCCTCAGCCCTCTCCGCTCTCTACCTCTTCGGTGGCATCTGAAAATAGATCGAATTGTATAAGTACACAATTTATTAAAAAACTAATAGCAGAAATACGATGTCTCACAAGCGGAAATGAATCAACAGTCCTAATAATATGGCTCTATAAGAACCGAACGCTATGCTGAAACGTAGTAAGCCGCACAGATCCTAAGGACACTAAAACCTGATGCTCTGATACCATCTATGACACCCCACTTAATTAACCTCGGGTGATCAGTCCTAAATTAAATTAGAACAGGTTTCTCAGTTGGTTCATTCTTAGCATCACTGTCGCCCTTTTAATTACTAACCACCTAAGTGAGAAAATTAGACCGGTGCCAAGTTTTATCTTTCATTAACTTAAATGAAATACTCATGTGGAAACAAAAATAATATAACAATCACAATTAACTGAAATCCACCATTCACAAATAATTAACTGACCGAATAAACCATCGGCTCAAAATCTAACAAAAGTAAAGACAAGTAATAAATCTCAACAGGTCTGACATAAGTACTAAATAGAAACTCTGAGCAACATGCTCAAATAACTGATAGAAAGTCTCTACACTAGGAATGAAAAGAATGAGGTGCCTATCAAACTCCCACAACATCCACATATGATGCAGCACGGATCCATGGAATGAGTCAATCCTGGCGTCCCTGTGGATGGACACCTAAAAGGTTTTTAAAAGTTTTTATAGCAAGGGTTAGTACCCAAAACATTTAGCAAATGATTAACTTGCAGTAATAAATAATATGCATGCCCTCCATATTTTACTTAGTGCCGTACTCCCTTAAGGACATCCTCACCCCTCCTCTAATGTGCACTACTAACGCCTTAATTAATTTATCTAGTTATTTATCTCATGACTAGATAACTGAATTGCCCCTTGCAACCACCCTACTCTAACCGAGTGTGCCAAAATTATGACTTCTAATTTATTATCAACATCAACTTAATTAAACATTTTCATTTTTAGATTCATATAACTTTCACACCTGTTATACATATAATACAATTTACAATCTGTATTAATTAACCCATATATAATTATTTACCTAATTATATACTTATAGTCATATCACAACATGCACAAGTGTGCTGAAATAATAATTAATAAAGGACATCCTCCCGAGTATTAACTCACCGAATGTATATTCTCTAAAGTGCTATCCCACTAGGTATATTCACATAACTTAGTTATCCCAAGTCAGAATCACTCACTAACTTGGTTAATACCTACTTGTTGGAGGCGGTCATATTCCTTCCCTGAAAGTGAGATTTCTCCTCACCCATATAATGGACGCTATGACCTGGGATTATACTCGCCCTACTTCTCAAGCTAGGGGATTCATCCACTACGCGTAACCTCCCCCTATAGCACTAGAGTATATGTAATAATAATATCTAGCCGCTAATATTAATGCACACACCATATATATATAAATAAAAATAAATTATCCCGGCTATACCGTGTACTAAGCCCGTAACACAAGCCTATTCAGATTATTATGAGTTTATGGCCCAACTCTAATTATTAATTAATTCGCACATTAATTAATCAAATTACTTTTGGTGTTGCTCCAACCAATATATTCGGACTTACTCTCGTGGCCCGAAATAAAACAATACCCGAGTCTAAATTCCCGACTCCAAATTATTTAGCTTTCACTCTAAATAAATTTAACGCCTTGGTATCACTCAACCCATATACCCGAACTCGCCCACTCGATCCGTATTTAATTATTTCAAAATATTCTTTCCAAAATTTAACGTAATGTGTCACACATAAATTTCCTCCAAATCCCAATTAATTTTCCTTCACAATTAATGTGATTGTATCCTTATGTTTATTTCTCATTACCTCAGGTATTGGAAAAGAATTTAAATTAAATTCATCTTGTATATATAAACTGACCGAACTACGAGAATTTTTCCAACCATCGATCGATCGATCCCCAACCCTCGATCGATCAATCGTACAGGTCATCGTCTTCTTCCCCCTTCTGTTTTAGCCATGGACTAAAAGCTCCAAACCCTAACTTCTTCTACAGTAAAACCCAAGTCTTCCCAGCAACAATATCTACCAAAAACCTCATAAGGGACCCCCATAAAGTCCACAAACACCATTTAATTCACGTTCTCTACTGTTTTTCATAAATTGGGGAAAAATCCATTTTTATTCGTTAACCCATTTCAACATCAAATCCGTATCTCAAATTCGTTTCTAATTCATCCGAGTTTACACATCATACAAGAAATATATACTAATCTCAGATTAGACATCAATTTCTACACAATTTAGAAATCAGAATATTGGTTTACAAAAACACCATGTTTATACCCTTTACATCCCAAAACGAATTTTGATTTCTCACATCACATAAATATGAATCGAAAAGAAAATTAAACGCTACAGCAAGTTAACCACTTGCCTTATGATTCGTAGGGTCTGATTTGAGGTTGTGAATTCCCAAGGTTGAAGATGAAATCCCTTCTTTTGGCTCTTCCTTTGTCCCCTAATTTTCCTTTAACTGCCTCTTAGGGTTTCCTCACCCACTAATTATTTTCTAAACTCTAATCAGCCGCCCCCTTTTCCTTATAATTAATTAATTAGGCTAAATCCCGTTTTTTGCCTAATGGGCCAAACCCAAGTGATCCAAATGCCCCCGTGTGGCCCTAGCTATGTCTAAAAACGTCCTGTGACCCATTTACTACCCCCGGGTACACTTTTTCGACTATCTCGGTCCATCCGGACTCAAACCGTACACTCATAATTGGCATCCGAATTAATTTATAAAAATCCTTATCTCAGACCCAAATTTGTCTATACTGACTCCCGGTTGAGATAAGTACATACCCCGTCATTAATACCCAAAATGACGTAAATAAATTATTACTATTCACTTAGTAATTAAATTTCCCTAAATATTAACTATTCACTCCCCGATTAATATTTAAATATATATTTCCATAATTAATTCAATTAAAATTACGACACACAAGTAATTTTGAATTCCCCAATTAATTGAACATTTATCTTGAGATAAAAGACAAAGAAAAGTAAAGAGGGGGAAAAGTACTGTATAGTGTACCACCTGTAGTCAGGCATAAACACAGGTGACAAGCATGGTCAGATTTGGTCCCACGATGACCATCATTGATGAAGTATCCCCAAAAGAAATATCAGAGTTGTTTAGCATAACCACCGGATGGCTCATATATAACACTGGCTACATTACATTATTTCAAGCAAAGCGACAGGGGGCAAACAAAATTGCCCGCAAAACCTGGGGCATAGATACAGAGTTTGCATTCAAACCTTACCAATTTCGAGGTAAGTCGCCCACAGAGGTGCATTATATATCTCACAAACATTACCAATTTCGAGGTAAGTCGCCCACAGAGGTGCATTATATATCTCACAAACCTTACCAATTTTGAGTTAAGTCGCCCACAGAGGTGCAATATATATCTCACAAATTTTACCAGTTTCGAGGTAAGTCACCCACAAAGGTGCATCATATTTCTCACAAACCTTACCAATTTCGAGGTAAGTCGCCCACAAAGGTGCATTATATATTTCACAAACCTTACCAGTTTCGAGGTAAGTCAGCCACAGAGGTGCATTATGTTTCTCACAAACCTTATCAGTTTTGAGGTAAGTCGCCCACAGAGGTGAATTATAGTTCATAAAAACCTTACTAGTATTGTGGTAAGTCACCCACAGTGGTGAATTATAGTCCTCAAAAACCTTGCCACTATTGTGGCAAGTCGCCCACAGAGGTGCATTACAGTTCTCGTAAAGTCCTACATTACTAGGCCCGCCTGACCCTCGAACATGGGAGATTTATAGCCTACATTACTAAGCACGCCTGACCCTCGAATATGGGAGATTTATAGCCTACATTACTAGGCAAGACTCACCCTCGGATATGGGAGATTTATCGCCTACATCACTAGGCCCGCCTGACCCTTAGTTATGGAAGATTTTATGCCAATAAGACTTGGCCCGCCTGACCCTCCGTTATGGGAGATTTTATGCCAATAGGACTTGGCCTGCCTGACCCTCGGTTATGGGAGATTTTATGCCAATAAGACTTAGACCTCTTGACCCTCGATTATGGATATTTTATGCTAATAGGACTTGGTCCGCCTGACCCTCGGTTATGGGAGATTCAAGTCCAATATAACTTGGCCCGTCTGACCCTCGGTTATGGGAAATTTTATGTCAATAAGACTTGGCCCGCCTCCACCGTCGGTTATGGAGATTTAAGTCCAATATGACTTGGCCCGCCTCCACCCTCAGTTATGGGAGATTTAAGTCCAATATGACTTAGCCCACCTCCACCCTCGGTTATGGGAGATTCAAGTCCAATATAACTTGGCGCGCCTGCCCTCACTAATGGGAGATTCAAAGTCCTATATTACTAGGCACTAAATCCCAATATTACTTGGCACACATGACCCTCTTAAGGGAGATTTAAAAGCCCTACATTACTAGGCATAAGTCTGATTTACGGGAGACTAAAGTCGTACATTACTAGACACGCTTAAAGACCCGAACTTTTGGGCACACTTACAAAATAGGTTGGTTTAAAAAACCCCAATTCACTCTAAGCACTAATGGTTTCTTGACCGAGTATGCTCAAACAAGTTTTTATCTTATGATTAAGATCCACTATATTTATATAATCACCAATTGGTTTCTCGGGTCAGTACATCTGGCAAGTTTGTTATTCGAAATGTTTGAAGCCACAATAAAATTATGGAGACATTCTCATTCGAGAGGAATGGGGGAAACCCCCCGAAATACTCCTCCAAAATGAAAAGTAGAGGAATCAAAGATAGCCCTCAAAACTACATACTGATGATATATGCATATGCGTGCATGATAAGCAGACCAAACATGGTTATGTGATGATTTCCTTATCGAAGAGGCTAAATGATTTATTTCGTACACATAGTTGATATGTCTCATCCGAGGCATCGACACACCAATTATGTCTATGAGGGGGAAAATGTAGAGTGGGGTTAAATGAATTAATCACCAACACTCTAATAAATTAACCCGCAGACTTAATCACATATTGATTAAAGATTATCGAGTTTTACTACAGTTCAGGCCCTACACGGGCTGATATATTATTATGTGTAATTTAATATATTGCGTATACTCCGCATTGGATGAATTACACTAGACAATACTCTAGTAATGATTTAATTAATTATTTAATATGCCACCACATATATTGTTACAAGTGGCACCATAAATATTATACACTTAGCTCTATAGAGAACATGACATGTGTCAAGCCCACTTGGGACACTTTTGCTATAAAAGAGGGTCTCCCCCCTCATTTGATGGATGATGGTCTTGGGGGCCAAGTAAGAAGAGGAAATATAGCTCCCCTACCCCACGCACCTTTTGAGGCCCCGTCACGGGTTTGGTAGTGACGAGCGGATTTCTATAGTTTCATTATATGGTATATGGGCATTTGAGAGGCGGATAGTCGAATTTGGCACCCCCATGCACCAAAACTACCAAAAATGGGCGTTCGAGAGGCGACTCGCCGGATTAGGCACCCCCATGCACCAAAACCACCAAAAACTGAGATATCTCCGACGTATCATATGGACCCACGAACTACGCAGACTTTGATTCCGTAAGGATGGATATGTAGGCGCAACCATGTTGTTCAAGTCTAAAACATGCTCGACGCGGTGCCTCCTCAAATCTGCACTCACATCTTACAGTGTAAGACGGAATCAGTCTTACCATTATATTTAGGGGTAATTGTTGGTGGCTTGAACTTATCTGGAGTAGGAAAATCAATGATATCCTGGATAAAGGGTGATCCCTTAATGAAAATTCATTGCAACGGATTGTTTGCCTTTGCCATTTCTCCCAACCAATCTTCTAATTGCTGGATTGATCCTCTCCACGCAAGGCTCTCAACATTAGACCTGTTCAAAGATGCTCGACTGTTGCCATGCGTTCGCGCTGACCTCTCTTCCTGAGAAGTCTGCTCGGCATGCATAGATCGTCGAACACTTGATGTGGCCCTGATAGATTCTCCACGTTGGTCGGCATGACACCCACGTGATCGGGAGGGCTCTCTAGGAGGATCTCTATTTACTCGAGAACCCGGGCGATTGAAGGTTGATTCTCTACTTAACTTCTCCAAAGCGCTTGGAATTTTAGGAGTGAAAGACTGCCCATCATATGGTTCAGAATATTTAATTGATTAAGTGGCTCCGGGATATTAAGATCTGTCACGAGAAGTTCTAGATTGGTTGTGGTGATGATTCCTTGGATGGATTGGTGGATTTCCTCTTCTTGGAAATGGTGCTACAGTTTGTCTAGAAGGAGCAGTAGACCTGGCTTGGAGATATTGAGCCAGTTGCTTCATAGTTTCTTGCATACCTTCTTTCCCTCTGTCGAGATTCATCAAGACTCCACTTAAATCAGCAGCGGTAGTAGGAGCGGATAGAATAATAGGATTATTCTCATTTATGTTACTGCTTTCCAAATTATTCATGTTTGCAATGAATGGGTAGAGAACGATGACAGACAAACGTTCCCACAGACGACGCTAATCTGTTGATGTCTAAAATTGGATTGATTCCAATTTTATAATCACAGTTAAATAATATGAAAATAATTAAATCACACACATAAGACAAGAGATTTTTAGTGTGGTTCAACTATTAATTAGCCTACGTACACTGTGAGTTATTATTGTTGGGTGTTTATGATAGCTTAGAGGGTATGTGATTCAAGTCCCCTTGAGCTATGGGTTTGTGTTACATTTATATGGGTGAAAAACCCTAGAGATGGAATGCTTTCATATGCTAAGCAATTACATCTGTATACAATTCGATATTAGCTGGTTGTATGCTCATTTCCAAGTATGTACATTAAATTTAGTTCGTGTTGGCTCCCAAGTAACTTCTAGCTCTCCTGATGGTTGGCATTTTAAAGTTGGTCAGCCTTCCAGCCGACTAAGAGCATATGATGCCAATCAAGTAGGCTGCTTTGCCACGTTGGATGACAAGTGTGCATTCTTCATTGGCCCACGTGAGAGTGTAATTCGTGCATATAAAACCCCACTAAAAATGAATTATACGTATCATATTTAATTCAAGTTAAAGAGGTGATTGCAATAGCCAATCCGATATACGTTCAAACACATGCACCTTTCGATTACTTCTCTCTCGGGACACGCCATCCCAAGTACATAGAATCTATAAATCTATTAGAAACCTCACTACACCATTTATATCTGCTATTTAATAAATTTATCCATATGGCAAAATCTATTATTTCCTCTCTCTCAATCTTCACACCCCTCTGTCATTTCCTCTCCCTACCTCTTGAATACACAATATTTAGATTAATAGGGAAACCCCCCATATTCTCTTTAAAGAATTTATGCTTTCAGTATCCCTAGGTTTCTTCTTCATTTCTTAACATATGTGTGAGTCTGTACTATATAAATACATATACTTTTGTTCGCCTTTCAAATATCTCTCTCTTTCCTCTCATGAAAAACTTATATTTTGTTTCTTACTCATCGCCCCAAAATACTTCTTGGATCTGTAGTTATATTGTTTGGACGAGGCAAGATTCAATTTGAAGCCGCCAAGAAGACCACCTTTTGAAGCAGCAATATCAGGATTTCCCCACAAATTAATTCTCCGTTACATGTAAAAGAAGACATTTTCACTTCTACAAATCAAAATACAAAAATTAGTGTCAATTCTAAAACGAGAAATATCATTATTGAAAAATATGTTCTTAATGCCATGCACTCAGCAGAAAACACAATTTGGAGTGTTAGGGAAAAATTTAGGCCCTGTTTAGTTGTGAAAGACAAGGTTGGTTTTTAGGAAAATTGTCCAAAAATTCTCCAGAAAACTAGAAAATTTGAAAATGCTTTCAAGTTTGAAATTTTTTCGAAACATAATATTGAAAGATAATTTTACAGATTCTCTAGTTTTTTAGGAAATTGGAAAACTACTTTAATAATTTTTCCACCAATTTCCAAAATTCCCAAAATTACATTTTTACCCTATACTTTCTATAACTTATATCTTTACTCTTAGCCTTTTGGTAAATTACATTTTAATCTCTTTATTTTTTAACAAAAATATCTTGTCATTAAATTTTTTTAGAATTACATTTTGCCCCCCTAAACAATTTATTAAGGTTATTTGTCCTTTTAACCACGTAAAAATTACATTTGGATCTGAAGTTTTTGTATTTATATTATAAGTCTGAACTCTGTGTAAATTACATTTAATCCCAAATTTTCTATAGGATACATTTTTAAAACTATAATTTATTTCTACCAAATGAACACATTTTCTAGTTTTTAAACATTTTCCATGGAAAAAAATAGAAATGATGATGGAAATTGGAAATTAAAAACAAAAAATATTTTTCCACAACTAAACAGGTGTTTAGGTCTTGTATATGGGACCAATGGTTTTTTGAGGTGTGAGGGGAAGATAACCAATCTTTGTTGGTGTTTTAGGGTGTTGGGGCAAAATCTAGGGTTTACATTTAGGGGAAATGGGTTTTTGAGGAGAGAAGGGAAGACAATCAATCTCAACTGTGTTTGGAACCGATGGATTTTGTTTAGAGGTTTTCCTTTATGTTTATGGTGTATCAAAAGAAGCCAACTTCTCTTCTATTTTTTTTGTTGTTTAATAACCGCGTTGTGTTTACAATTTGTATTTTTTTTGTGTCTACAGTTTGTGTTGCTATAAATAAACTTATTTTTCTTTTTATTTGTTGTATAGTTATACATAATTACTCCTTGAAGTATTATGACAACACCAATATCAGACACTTGCTACTTGGCTTGGGTAATATCTAAATTTTTTTTTTTAACTTTGATTAAGAAAATTGTACATTTTACTTATCGGTATAATTTTTTATGTTTTTGGATGAAAATCATTAAAAAAAAAATTAATAACAACCCCATGTGATAAAACTAAGTGTGTATATATAAAAAAATTGTTATACTTTATATCTATGTTATAAAATGTTCTACAAACATTTATGGACTTTTCTTATTAAAGTATCCACATGGCCTTCTCATATAGCCTTCCACGTCAGATGAGTTCATTTCTCTCTCTTTAACATAACACGCCAATTTTTCTCTCCCCCATTTACCCATTCTCTAATCTTCATCTCTCTCTCTCTCTCCTCTGACGTCTCATCTCCTTTCATTACGCCCCTCACACTATCCTTTCTATGAATCTCCTCACCTCCCTCCAAAGCCACAAACATCTTTGGTATTGAACTTTTCATCCCTCTCTCACAAATATTGTTCTCTTCCTTTGGATCGATACCTTTGGCCGGTAAATGTTGATCCTCACACTTATATCTTATCAACCATACACCACCACCGATACCATTTATGAAAGCTTCATCTCTCTCTCTAAGTTTTGTAATTTTTATAGTTGGGTTTTATTTCAAATTTAGGATCATGTCTTGAATGGTTTATAATGTCTTTTGTTCAGGTAGAAAAGGAATAAAAATATAACTAGATATACAAATTGAAAAGGTAATTTGATGGAATATAACAAGCCAGTTGACGATGCCATTAATCGAAACAAAGTACATTGTCCCCAATCGTGCATGGATCCAACCATCAATAGTTAGAGGTATACAAATTGAAAGGTTGAGTTCCGAGGAACCACACGAGCTCTTCTCTTTTTCAAGTCCATGTATCTTTCTTTTTCCACTTTTGTTTAGATTTAATGTTTTTTTAGATTTGCAAGTTTAATATAGGGTTTGAGGTGGAAGCAAGAATCTATGGTTCTCGTTTAATTTATCAATGTGTTTTATGAGGTTTTAGATTTTGGATTTCAAGTATTTTATTAAATATTGTATTTTCCCATTTTTGCCTTAGTCTTCATTTTCTTCAAACATATTTTAAGTCCCAACATTAAATAAACAGTGATTAGGAAAGTCCATAAACAAATTATGCTACTAACTTACTTCAGTGTATGTACATGGATAAGATTTTTGGGGTTATTAATTTTTTCTTTAGTTAACTTTTTTTTTCTAATAGGTTTAGTCAAATAAATCACCATTTAACCTTACGACATGCGTGTTGCGTGAACTTTTTTTTTTATAAAAAGAGATGTATTTTCATTTCATAAAGTTGATTGTAAATCCAGAAATAAACGTGCTCGATAAGGTTGGTCACAAACAAAAATTCTATTTTTTTAATTTTTCAATTTAAAACCCAAAATCCAATTTTATCTTTTTATCCTAAACATGCATCTAAGTGATAATAGATAAAATAAACCAATGATGAAAATAAAATGCGACAAATAAGGAAAAATCCCTTTTTAGGGCAAAACCTATTTTTCATCACTTTAAAAAGTTTTACAAGACTATCGAGTTACAGACTACTTGATAAATCCACAAGTATAATGCGCAAGGTGTTCAAAACCTTTAAAGAATACGGCTTAGTCCAGAGTCGTCCACAGGTGTCAGTCCACCCTCGTTATCCACTGATTCAGCCTTCAGCCTTCTTCATCCTTCTTCTGCCGTGATCACTCGGGTCACAAGTTCAGTCGTAGAGATCTATCTCTGAAATTGTGCATACAAGATACAAAACTTCTAGGATTTCAAAAAGATTCACAAAACTATTTGATGTAAAGTGTGAATCAAAATATGTTTAAAAACCCAAAAGATGGAAAAACTTTGGTAAAGATATTCTGATTATGTTTATTCCAAAGTCCCACGAAAAAAGAACTCAAAATAGGTATTTATAGACTTGACACAAAATTCAAGACAACAAATTTGTTCAAACAAAATTAGAAGTCATTCGAATGAGAAAGCCATTTCGTTTGAACAAAAACACAGTTTGTTGGAATGAGAAAGCAATATCGTCAGAACAAGCTTCTAACGAGCCTCTGATGAATTCAAACAGTAAGCCCTCGTTGGTTGTTCGTTCGATGTTGATCTAACGAGCCTTCTAATAAACAAACCTTTCATTCGAACGAGATGTTGATCTCGTTTGAACGAGGTTAAAAAAATAATTTTTTATTTTTAAAACAAAAACAAATCCAGCCTCAGTTTTTTATAAAAATATACCATCCCAAATAACTTTATGAATAATTTTAGACTCCTAAAAGAATTATACCAAGGAGTCTTGAACCTAGAGATGTTGGAGTTCGGTTCGACGTGTCTGTGCGAGTCAGTTTGTAGCGGTATACGCCAAATATGCCAAAGTGCAAATAAACAAATAAAAAGCATAAGCTAAAATATTAGCGCTTACAAATATCCTCCTTTGGCTATTCCGGTACAAAACTAACCAAAAATCAAATTACAAAAAATACCCCTTTATGCCAAAAATCCTAATACCCCTCCCAAACCCTAGAATTGGACTGGCATGAGGAAATATTGTCTTCAATTTCCACTATTTCTTCTTGTTCTTCCCTTTGGGCACTTTGTCTTTATGCAGTACAATATGTTCTTCCTTTAAATACCTATACACATGAAATAAATTAAATATCCCATGATTCATCAAGTTTGAAATATAAAATAAAATCAAAAGCTCATAATGGATCTCCCCCATAAATCAAACTCATCATCAAATTTCCCCCGTAATTTGTTCTCCCGCTTTTTGTCTGAATTAAACAAATGAGTAGAATCTAAACATGAAGTATAAAGCATAACAGAAAAGAAGTAAGATATCATCACAAAGATATGTAAACAACGCACGTGTAATGATAATCTCAAAGGCAAACACAACCAACTATTTTTGAAAATTTTCAAATTTTTCTCAAGTATAAAATATACAAAGTACAACACGACAACTCAAGCACAAATAATCCAAACTATGAGCAAGCATATGAAAACCATAGACTAAATGTAAACCACAAGGAGTCAAAACACGATACCATATATAATTTATGCAAAATATACCAAACAAAATTTGGCACACATATATAGGTATAAACAACCACAAAACTTAACGCAAAACACATAAACTTTACTCACTAGCATAGTATCGATGTGTCTAAACATGTGGGATAGAATGAATGAGTGTGAACTACATACAAATGAATTATGACCCAAACACTTAAATATGTTCAAGAAGTTCTAATTGACCATAATACTTTATCAAGCTAAGCTTTAGCCTCAAGTGACAAAATAAGGTGAACTTAATGAACAAACAAGCACAATGCACACAAGCCTAGAATTTTGATGGATCTACAAATCAATAGCGTCATGAAAAAATAAACATAACTAGAATTCATTATGCAAACCCGTTGGTCTTCAACTAAACTCCCTCAAAAGATAAACATATGTTATATTTTCTTTTCTTTTTCTCACCTTTTTTGAAGTTATTTCTTTTGAATGATCAATCATTAAACTAAGTTGGCTCCTTTTTGGCATTTTTTTCTGTTTTTATTGCCTTTATTCGTTTTATTGGGATCTTGTCAATGGTGGCTCTCACGCAAATGAGATTTTCTCCTTTCGTATACCTTTCCCACGTACACTCATATTTTTTCAATACTAGTCAAACATTTTCACGAGCAATGGTTCTTACACGCACAATTCCCCCATAGTCACAAAAATATGTAGATGACAAAATTGATGGGAGAACATCTCACAAAGCTCAAATATACATGTGAAGTTAACATTTAAAAAGCTCGTGCATATGTGTACGAAGTCATATACAAAGTCCAATCCATAAAGCAAATCAAGTTCGAAACAACTCCATGCAAACATGGCTAAGATCAATCTATCTATCTAAAGTCATAAACAAATATCCTAGCCACATGGATAGTACATAGTGAATTGGATTCAAACACACCAATATGCCACGCCAAATGTGTAAAACTAAAATACACAAAATCGAAAATCTTTTTATATTTTTTAAAAAAATTTATCAAAATAAAATATTTTTGTCTTTTTCCAATATGACTCTATAAAAGAAAAATATAATACAAAAGATGTACATGCCATATCACTAGCAAACATATATCATGAAGCACAACTAGGGTATGATAAATAAAATCATGCAAGTAATCACCCATAAGATATAGCATGTGAATAATCATGTTCAAGCATGCGAGAATTAACTAGTCTAACATTTAGCGCCTCCAAAATGGATTTCCTAACCCAAATAGATGTATACCTAACATGTCGAGTTTCGAGAACCAAAGGGATACTAGACTATAACTTCCTAATACCTCTTCCAAGATCATAATAAAAATGCTTAAGGTGACCTTTCCTACCACAATGCGAACATGTGTAAACACAAGGAATGTTACCTATGGGTTGACCTTTTCTAACGTCCTTGGATGTGGTTGACCCTCTGAAACAAACAATGGTCTTGGCTTTAGCGACGGAAGCATTAGAATCATGGGAGCCAATACCATCACTACTCAAGTCTTTTATATCATTTTTTGACTTCAAAATTTTAGACTCAAATAAAGAATTAGACTCTTCAAGTTTTAGGGACTCCTTCTTCATATATTCAATCATTCTTAGAAGGTTATCTGACTCCCCCTCAATATAATGAACTTATCCTTAATAGTCTTCTCCATGCCTTCAAATCTAAAATCAATTTATCATTATCCTCATTAGCACGAACACAAACCCTAGAACATTTAGAGTCTTCTAATTCTTTCTCTAAAAATCGAACTCTATCATCACTCTCTTTCTTGGACAATTCTAACATTTTAAAATTACGATCTATGTCCATAAGATTTTCACGAATAAAATATCTTTAAGTTTGAAGAATTTGCCAAAGTTCCATAACAGGATTAAAATGAGAATTTTCTTTTTCAAGAATTTTAATTCTTTTGGCAAACTTTAAATTCAAATGAGATAAATTTTCACCATGGTAATCCATTGAGAGGAGAAAAACCAACACAAGAGAGATGAATAAACAATCCACCATAAACAACACTAAACAAGGATCTAAACAATAACTTGGTACAACTTGCTCTGATACCATTTTGTAAATGCAGAAATATACGTGCTCAACAAGGATGGTCACAAACAAAAATTCTATTTTCGTAATTTTTCAATTTAAAACCCAAAATCCAATTTTATATTTTTGTCCTAAACATGCATCTAGATAATAACATATAAAATAAATCAATCATGCAAATCAAACGTGACAAATAAGAAAAAAAATCCTTTTTATGGGAAAAACCTAATTTTTAGCACTTTAGAAAGTTTTACAAGACTATTGACTTAGAGACTACTTGATACACCCACAAGTATAATTCCCAATGTCTTAAAAAGCTTTAAAGAATACGGCTTAGTCCAGAGTCATCCACAAGTGGCGGTCCACCCTCGGTATCCACCGATTCAGCCTTCGGCCTTTTTCAGACTTGATCACTCGGGTCACAAGTTCAGTCGCAGAGATCTCTCTCCATAAGTGTGTATACAAGATACAGAACTTCCAGGGTTTCAAAAAGATTCACAAAACTATTTGGAGATGTAAAGTGTGAATTAAAAGATGTCTAAAAACCCGAAAGATGGAAAAACATTGGTAAAGATATTCTGATTACGTTTTTTCCGAATTCCATCGATAAAAGAACTCAAAATAGGTATTTATAGACTTGGCATGAAATTCGAGGTGACAAATTCGTTCGAATGAAAATATAATTCATTCAAACGATAAGGCCATCTCGTTTGGATGAAAACAAAGTTTGTTCGAATGAGAAAATAATCTCATTAGAATAAGCTTCTAATGAATTCAAACAGTAAGCCCTCATTGGATGTTCATTCAATGTAGATCTAACGAGCTTTCTAACGAAAAAGACTTTTCGTTCGAACGAGATCCTGATCTCATTTGAACGAGGTTAAAAAAATAAATTTTTATTTTTAAAACAAAAACAAATCCCGCCTCGTTTTTTTATAAAAAAATAACATCCTAAATAACTTTATGAATAATTTTAAACTCCTAAAAGAATTATACATTCTTGAGATGCAGAGGAGTCTTGAACTTGGATATGTTGGATTTCGGTTCGACATGTCTATGCGAGTCGGTTTGTAACGGTATACGCCAAATATGACAAAGTGAAAATAAAACAAATAAAAAGCCTAAGCTAAAATATTTTCAGTTACAATGATGACTAGATTTTTTATTTGGGAAAAGAATAATATTAGGTATATCTTTTTTTTTTGTTATTTATGTGTTTGTAATTCACATGACCCCATTACAAATACTCATCGTGACATCAGTTGGTTAATAGAAAAATGGATATACCTAATATGAGTCCAAGTGCGAGGGGCCATTTGCGGGACTCCTGTGCGGGATTAATTAAAAAAAGATTTTTATTTTCTTATTTTTTTGTTATGGTTGTTAGTATACCTACCTATGCCGACTTTTATTTACCACAACTCAGGTTTCATAACACACTATTTTTCATGGAAGATTATGACTGAATTTGGACAAGAGTGGATTATTAACATTGTTCCTATTCTTACTATTATAATTTTTGTGTTGACAACTCATTTTGTGTCTACATAATATTTATAGTTTTTGAGCTTATGTTGACATTACTGGTGATTTGGGTTATAATATCTAAGATCGTGTTTACCGTGTATATAGTTTTTTATATTTATTTACTGGCTTGGATACAATATCTTTTCTTTTTGCTCATCTACCTATTTAATCTATTTTCTAATTTCATTTATCATTTTTACGTGTTGCATTTATTCAATTGTTTTCCATTACACCAACTAGTTTATAATAATATGGTACCTTACTTCTCTTGCACCTAGTAACATGGTATTATGTGATTTAGTGTTGTCAATGGACCGGGTCTAGACCCGGACCCGATCCGGATCCGATCTGTTTACTCAGATTATGATCATATTTTAAAATCCGATTACCCGATTATCCAATTATTAAATGGATCTGATATGGAACTAGTCTAATCCGATCCGTTAAGGACTCGATCTGATTAAATATAATATTTATAAATTTATATATTTATTAATATATCTACATCTATATAATATGAAAGTATTATATGTATAAATATATACAGATAAAAGTAATATATGTTTTATTATACGAATCATACACTATATTAAATTATAAAATATTTTAATCTAAAATTAAAAAATAAAGAATTGGGATAAAATAAAAAGTAAAAATAAACTTATATATATAGATAGACCCCGACCCCGACCCGAACCCGATTCGATTTTATACGAATCCGAATTTGGATTCAATATTATAAGATCCAATTAAAATTTGATTCGGATCCGAATCAGATTAAGTTTTTGCTAAACTGATCTGGATCACCATAGATTCGATTCGGACCTGATCCATTGAAAAGGCCACTCACTGTAATTCATCCCAAACGTGTCTCCTCAATTCATGAGGGGTAAATATGTCCAACTCGTCACAATGTGTAAGTGGGCCAGATAAGTAATTAAAATGAAGGAATTAGATTAGATTTGATTAGATTAGAGGAAAAGATAGATAAGATCACTGTAACTGTAAAATCGTTAGGGCTTGGAAAGAGAAAATGGCTTTTGTGGATGTCCTAGATCAGGAAATATCACTTGTACAAAAGAAGATAAAGAGAGACTACGGTGGAGAAATTGAAGACAATAAAGGCGAATCATCATCGACTATGTATCCGAGCGATAACGATTGTGAGGGTGAGGGAGATGGTTGTCGCCACATGACTCGCAAGTAGTGTGAAGTTATGCATGGGGGTTTTGGGAACCGACACAACTTTATTCCTTAACTTCCTAGGAGAATTCCTAAGGTCATAGCAAAAACGTCTAAGGTGACCTTTCCTACTTAATGTGTGCAAGTGTAAAGATGGCGGGAATAATTACCAAAATGTTGACCTCTCCTCACATTCCTAGTGGGCCCTCTCACACGATTGGTATTAGCTTTGGGAATGGGAACAACTCTATCATCATAGCCTATACTACCCCTATTTTCCTTAATTTGGACGGTGCCTAAGATCTTATCCAACTTCTCCGGACTAGCTTCCAAATCAAACTTAACTTTAGACGAGTCTCTCAATCTCTCCTCTAAAGGATTCGCTTAGGCCCGCCTCTCTTTCTCACTTATTGATTAGGGGGAGGATGAGGCCGAGATTGTGCCTCAAATAAATTTAGAAACCATTCCTTTTTGGGATCACGAAGACGCTATCGGGAATCTCATCCACAAATTGTGGAAGGAGGAGCATCTTAGGCGCCCTCTTATGAAAAAGTGGAGCAGCTCGTGTCAATATTGGAGGGGAGATGCATGGGAGAGTGGAAAATTTTTTCGAGATTCTTCAGGAAATGCAGGATAATCCACTCCCTCAAATAAATGCCTAGATTCCTCAAACTCTAGAATCTCCTTTTTCAAAGTCTCCATCAAACCCCGAAGACTATCTCTCTATTTCTCCATAAATTCTAATTTCTCCCTAAACTTCTTTTCTCGTGCCCTAAGATCCTCAACCAAACTATCATTTTTATCTACGGCGCACTCATTCGTCTTAGCTTGCAATTTAGAGTTAGGCTTTTTCACCCTCACTGCTTCGGCATACAATTTGTTAAAGTCAACTTGCAACTCTTTCACATCTACCTCCTCTTCGTCACTCACCTCACCCTCACTCACTTGGGATTCACTCACAACATCCTCGGAAGTGATATTCACATGAGAATATTCGTGGAAAGATTTATCATTGTCTCACATGACATGCCATAAATGTAACAAAGTTACGCTCAATGAAGGAACTCTCTCCCTCTTCCGTTTCACTATCACTTAAGGTGGCATTATATGCAATTTGTTTCTTTTCCTCTTTCTTAAGTCTAGTGGGACACTCGACTACTTTGTGACCATACCCCTCACACCCAAAGCACATATCCGACTCATCTCTCTTAGGCTTCTCAAACTTATCCTTAAAGGTGGAATCTACCTTGTTGTTCTTGAATTTTTCAAACTTTTTGGCATCTTTGGATTTCTTTTATAATTTGATAAATTTTTTAAATTTCTTTGCCAACAAGGCAGCATCCTCAAAATCGGAATCGAAATCATCATTCAAAACTTTAGTCACCTCCTTTCGAGTTTTCAAAGAAATACCCTTTTCTTTCTTAGGCACTTGCTTAGAGGTAATCATGTCGATTTCATAGGTTTGTAAGTCACCTACAATCTCTTCAAGTTTCTTCGACTCTAATTTACCCAAGGAGTTTAAAATAGTCACTTTGGCATCAAACCTACTCGGCAACGACCTAAGGATTTTCTTAATGACACGATTGTCGGGAATTTTCTCTCCTAGGTGAAACGACGAGTTGACTATATTGGACAACCTAGCATAAAACTCATCAAATGACTCACTCTCTAACATCCTAATCATCTCAAACTGTGTAGTGATATTTTAAAGTTTTGACGCCCTAATCGTGCTAGTGCCCTCGTGAGTAAGTGGCAAAATATCGCAAGCCTCTTTTGAAGTTTCACAAGTCATAATTCTATTATACTCTTCCGGTGTGACATGTGAGGAAAAAACATACAAACCCTTAGAATTATATTGAGCAAGTTTATGTTCAAGTTCGGTTCAAGTCTCAACGGGTTTTAAACTAGTGACTTCACCTACTCTCGTGATAGGGTGTGACCAACCTTTCTATATCGCTAACCAAACACTCTCATTTATCGATTTAAGTGCACTTCTCATTCGCATTTTCCAATAGGTATAATTTGTGCCATAAAAAACGGGATCATGAAAACTATCCATACTGCCAAAATTCATCCTGAAAAACACAAAGGATCAAACACAACAAAATATTGTTTATAGCTCTGATACCAATTTGAAGAGTCCCAATTTCTAATGCAGAATGTGTTTTAAGGATGACAAAACATTTTCTCTTTTTGAAAAACTCTTTTTCAAATTTTTATAAACCACACCAAGTTGTGAACCAATTTTAACTTAACCAAATTTTATCTTGATTAATCCTAAACATCCATCTAGTGATTAAATCAAGTAAAATAAAGTACAGAATACTCACAACACCGGATGTATGAGGAAACCCAAAACGGGAAAAAATCTCGGACGACCCAAGCCAGACAATTACTATGATATGATTTTACAAAGTACAAAAACAGACTTACTCAACGACTCGATCCCCATGGGTCTTAACGCGTCTTTGAATCTTTAACCATTCCTCCATAGTGCCCACATAGAAATTAACCTTCTTCCACGATGCTCGTCCATAACACACGCGTCCACGTATGTCTCGGTGTCCACCGATATGGCTTTATGTCGTTGACGATGTTGAATGCGAAGTCCTTCGCTTCTTCACTGTAAAACAAAATGAAACACTTTATTCAATATGGTTGAACAACTCCAGGTGCAAGCAAAGATCACAATAGGATATGATAATGAAAACTCGGATCTTTGAAACTCTAAGGATGTGTTTAGACTTGAAAACCTTAGAAAAACATGTGCAAAACTAGTACTGGTTTGTAAACTGTTTTTCAGACTGCACACCTATGAAATTCTGAAGGAAACACGCTTTAAAAAGGATTTTAAGTTGGCTGTAAAACACCTTGTCGCTCGAACGAGAACTGTCAGTCGTTCGCACGACATAGCCATCTCGCTCGAATGACGTGGCAGCTTGTTCGAACGACGCGCTTAATTAGTGATTGATTTAAATCCAACTCCGCAATAAATTTTAACTTAAATCCAACACTAATTCGTCCTTATCAGAATAAAATGTAGTGTAAACCAAATCAAACACTATTAAAAGCATTTTAAAAACATTTTCTTTATAAAATTACATCCTTATCTTTTATAAAAAATATTATAAGTCCCATTAACAATACGCATTCATACCTATGTGATCTCGGTATGCAAATTGATTTGAAGACATAAATTGCACCATAAACTGACATAATAAATCTTTGAAGCTTTGCCGTAGCGTCTTGAATAAACTTCAATGTCATAGACTGTGTGGGATCGTGACAATATAAAGTCTACCTATGACACAATTACAAACATAGTTTTGTGCTAGGAATAGGTCAAAACTATAAATGGACTCAATTGAAAATTTTATCCTTACATACACCAGAAAACATACTGAGCAGAATAAAAGACATCGGAAATATATAAAATAATGCAAATCTTATGGCCATACATGATTCTCATTAAAACAGGAAAAACTAATTTTATTTTAATAATAAATCCATAACTAAAACTATTACATAAAGCATGATTTTAGCCTATTTCTCTAATAATATCCCATTTAGACTCAAAGCCATGATGCAATGCATCTCACTCCCTTCCCCTTTACATGACTATCAAAAGTCTTGGTTGGTAAGCTCTTCTTGAAAGGGTATGCTAGGTTGTTCTCTAATGCAATCTTAATTACCGTGACATCACCTCGCTGCTAGGTCTGCTAGGGTCAGTGTCGTTAATCGAACCAAAGCACACTATCCTCAATCGCCCATGGCTCCAACCATCAATGGTTGGAGGTATACAAATCGCAAGGTTCAGTTTCGAGGAACCACCCGAGTTATCCTCTTTTTCAAGTACATGTATCTTTCTTTTTTCCACTTCTGTTTAGATTTAATATTTTTTTAAATATTTGCAGGTTTAATATAAGGTCTGAGGTGGAAGTAAGAATCTAGATTTCTCGTTTAATTTCTCAATCTGTTTTATGAGGTTTTGGATTTTGGATTTCAAGTATTTTATTAAAGATAGTATTTTTCCATTTTTGTCGTAGTCTTCATTTTCTTCAAACATATTTTAAGTTACAACATTAAACAAACCGTGATTAGTAAAGTCCATAAATAAACTTACTTCAGTGTATATACATGGATAAGATTTTTGGGGTTGTTAATTTTTTTCTTTAGTTAACTTTTTTTGTTGTCGATAGGTTTAGTCATATGAACCACCATTTAACCTTGTGACATGCGTGTTGCGCATACAAATTTTTTTTTGTCAAAAGAGACGTAGTTTCATTACAAAAAGTTGATGAGTAGAGTTTTTATTTGGGAAAAGAATAATATTAGGTATATCTTGTTTTGTTATTTATGTGTTTGTAATTCACGTGACCCCATTACAAATACTCATCGTGACATTAGTTGGTTAATAAAAAAATGTATATACCTAATATGAGTCTAGGTGCGGGAGCCTATTTGTGGGACTCCTGTTCAGGATTAATTAAAAACAATTTTTATTTTTATTTTTTTTGTTATCGTTGTTAGTATACTTACCTATACCGACTTTTATTTATTATAACTCAGGTTGCATAACACACTGTTTTTTTATGGAAGATTGTGACAGAATTTGGACAAGAGTAGATTATCAACATTGTTCCCATTCTTACTATTATAAGTTTTGTGTGGACAACTCATTTTGAGTCTACATAGTATTTATAGTTTTTGAGTTTATGTTGACATTACTAGTGATTTGGGTTATAATATCTAAGATTGTGTTTACTATATATATAGTTTTTGATATTTATTTACCGAATTGGACACAATATCTTTTCTTTTTGCTCATCTACCTATTTAATCTATTTTCTATTTTCATTTATCATTTTTACATGTTTGTATTTATTCGGTTATTTTCCATTATGCCAACTAGTTTATAATAATATGGTACATTGCTTATTTTGCACCTAGTAACAAGGTATAATGTGATTTTGGGTTGTCAATGGACTAGATCTAGACCCGGACCCGGTTCGGATCCGATCCAGATCCGGATCCGTTTACTCAGATCAGGATCATATTTTAAAATCCGATTACCCGATTACTTGTTTACCCGATTATCTGATTATTAATGGATCAGATATGGATCTAGTCTAATCCGATCTGTTAAGAACCCGATCTAATTAAATATAATATATATAAATTATATATTTATTAATATATCTATATAATATGTAAGTATTATATATATAAATATGTACAAATCAAAGTAATATATGTTTTATTTATACGAATCATACACTATAAAAATTATAAAATATTTTAATCTAAGATTAAAAAATAAAGTATTGGGATAAAATAAAAAGTAAAAATAAACTTATATATATAGCCGGATTTGGGTCCGGTCCCGATCCGATCCGATTTTATACGAATCCGGATTTGGATCCAATATTCTAAATCTGATTAAGACTCGATCCGAATCTGAATTTGATTAAATTTTTACTAAATGGATTTGGATCACCGTATATTCGATTCGAATCAATGTAATTCATCCCAAACGTGTCTCCTGAGTTCATGAGGGGAAAATATGTCCAAATCATCACAATCTGAAAGCGGGGTGAATAAGCAATTAAAAGGAAGGAATTAGATTATATCAGATTAGATTTAATGAGATTAGAATAGAGGAAAAGAGAGATAAGATCCCTATAACTGTAAAACCGTTAGGGCTTGGAAAGTGAAAATGGCTTCTGTGGATGTCCTAGAATAGGAAATATCACCTGTACAAAAGAAGATAAAGAGAGACTATGATGGAGAAATTGAAGATAACAAAGGCAAATCGTCATCGACTGTGTATCAGAGCGACATCGATTGCGAGGGTGAGGGAGACGGTTGTCGCCACATGACTCGTGAGGAATATAGCCTTTACGTGAAACAAATATTTGATGGCGGTGTATGTTGTTCTATCTTTAATCTAATTTCTCTAGGTCTTGTTTGTTTTTTAAATCTAATTTATGTCAAATAATGCTCCGATAGCGGTGTATGTCGCCACATGGCTCTTGAGGATACGAACTATATTTGACCCCGAATGATTAAGACGTAATATTGCCTATGAAGTCTGAATATAAAAAATATGTTTATTTTTATGTCTGAATGAATGGACCTCTGAACCCCTGAATGGATGTAAAAATATGTTTGTTTTCATCCAAATCTCAAGTCTCAATTCTGAATCTCAAATCTCAATCTTAAAAATATGTCTATTTTTATGTTTGAATGAACCTTTGAATGAATGTATTCAATTGATTCAGACTTCAGAAGTATATTAATCTCTTAATCATTCATTCGGAGGCAAAAATAATCGTTAACCTCTTAATCATTTTAAAAAACAAATACTGTTTGGTGCCTCTTAAGTCTGAATGGTACAGATTTAGAGTTAGGAGGTAAAAACAAATACCATCTTAGACTGAGTCTGAATCAGTCTAAATACATTCATTCAAGTTCTTCATTGAGGTTCAGAGGTCCATTCAGACATAAAAACAAACATATCTTTCATATTCACATCTAGACTTCAGATTTCAGATTCAGATAAAAAACAAATGCAACCTAAATTAAAATTATAAATTACAAACGACCTTCACTTTAGATGAAAATTGTACCTGTATGTGTGTTTATGCGCACGTGTGTGTGTGTGTGTGAGATAGAGATTGCGAGGCCTAAGCTAGGGTTTTGGGTTCTCGAGTTGTCCTAAATTAATAGTCCACTTTTTTTAACATAATCGACAAACCGCATTTCATAATAGTGATCGTGTTGATCGCGGCGATTGGTTTAGTTTATCCTTAATCTATTCAAAAATTGAATGGGGAATCTTAATTTGGGGCAAAGGGATACTATATAGTCTTGATTGAACCTCCAATAATTCATAACCACATTTTTCTACAATTAGAAATTACAAATGTTTCTCAATAATACATGAGTAATTTAGTACAAACAAAGTGTATTAGTGTGTGTGTGTTTGTGAGAGAGAGAATTATCAGGAAATTGACCAAATTATCTTTTTCACCATTTCCCACCTCTAATAAAAATGAATTATTTCTCAATCATTTTCCAACTTCGTAATTTAACGCACCCTAATTTTCATTTGGGTCTCTTACTATTACCCCCCACCCATTTCAACCCCACCCCTATCACTATTGATGATGCTGGAAACAGCACCACCAGATAAGGTGTTGGCAAGCTCAAACTAGTGATAACAATGGCAGCACAAGTATATATATATATATATATATATATATATATATATATATATATGGTAGAATAAGGTGAGGAGAAGAGGATGGACACTATTATATAAGTTGTTCAGCCAATCTGGACTACGTCCACTTTGAGTATGTGAGTAATATCACTGAATGAAGGAACTAATGGCCATGGATACAATCTCTCAAGCTTTCTCTCTCTTCTATGTAAAATGATAGAGTTTCAGTTAGGGTTTCAATTATGGATCCCTTTACAAGGTTGAGGATGACCTATATATATAGTGCTTGGGGGGTGTAATGTACCCCTAAGCATGCAATGAGCATGTGTATGAAGATCCAACCAGTATAAGGATGACACCTGGCTGATCTTAACTAAACCATGATGACCTCAATATTCCTTCACGTGGAGGGAATGATTCAATTATAACAGATTTGTCCACGTGTTCCAAGCCATACATGTGCCTGTAAATGCTCGGCCCTGTCTTTGATTGGTACCAACATCGCCCTGGACGAGTACGAGGTTGGTGAAATCCGACTGTTGCCTTTTCTAAGATCAATGTCCATGATGACCTCGACCAGGATGGCTGGTCGAGATTAGGTATGAGGTAGTTGTAATGTCGACTAGGGCTGATGATAACATGATGCTTGATGATTGACCCTACGAGGCTTTGCTGACTTCGATTGATGACTGTATCATCTGCTGGGGATGATGATGATGTTGGCTGATGAAGAGCTCGTGATAATATGGTGATCTCGGATGATGCAGAGGCGAGGTTGATGTGTAAGGGGCTGACCTTAGGAGATACGACCTTGCTGATGGTTGTTATAAGGTTCTTGTCATCTCGGCTGTGAGACCGACCGAGGTTGGTTGCTCTGAGTAAGAGGGTGCACTTTGGGCCAATAAATCACCCCTAGCCCTTAGTTACCTATGTGAATAGGCGATTGAGGGGTATGCAAGGCCGAGGATGAGTTTTCTTGTATGCCAATATTATCTTGACACATGTCACTTGCTGAAGTGAGTGGCGTGCCTATTAAGGCATGATGATTCTGATTTTCCCCTTAGGTTACCTAGGTAATGATGGGCCTTGGGACTGGCTCCAAAATGATTAGGTGGGTTTAAAACCTTTTTTCCTCTTTCTTCTTTATTTCTTCCTTCTATTTTCATGCCTGAGTTCTCACTCTGCAACTGCAACTATAAACTTTCATTGTTGGCTGTCGTTTAGGGCTTTTCTTACCTCCAAAACTTCTTCTCTTCTATTCTGCGATTAGCCAGGTACCATCTTCATCCTCTTTCTTCCATTTTTAGTTACAATCGTCATTTTTGAGTTTTCGGTGTATTTTATGCATTTTCCGGCAAGGTTTTTTGCATTTTCCGGTGAGTCTTTGCATTTTTCGGTGATCTTGTTCTTAAGTGTTCTTGGTTTGAAAACCTCTCACCTTCCTAGTTTGATCCTTCGTTTAGGTTGTCTAAGTTGTTTTCCTATTTGTGGTTTTTGAGTCCAAGTGTAGTTTCATATATCTTATGCTCAGACCCTTGTACCAACTCATATAAGAGTTCCCTTCCCTTCGTGAGAAGACTTTTGAAAAAATTAGGCAGATAGAGCTAGCCTAAGAGGAAGCTCATACGGCTGAGGCCTTCCCTCTCAGACCCATCTTTCCTCCACCTCTAAAGGTTACCTACCCTGAGCCAGCAGAGGTTCCAGCGGATCCAACACTAATGTTTGTGTCTGATTCGTCTTCCTCAGACCCCATATCTGTAGACTCTCTCCAAGAGGCTATGGATTATTCTATTAGGCAAGATGAGGTCCCTGAGCAGGCCGAGGTTTTGAGCCGTGCCTCATCTCATCAGGGTGCTAACACCTCACAACCTTCTTCTGATGTTAAAATTATAAGTCCAAGTGTGGTCATGCCCCCCATCATCGATGTTATTCTTCTGTCAACTGCCACCAGGGCTGAGTTTGCTCAGAGGTTTCCTGTTGGTGTCCCTGCATCGGCCCAGGCCGATGTTGCTAGGGATAAAGATGATGGGTAGGAAAGTGATATTGATACATCTGAGGCATCTGAGATTGAGAGCTCCATTAGTGAGTAAAACCTTTTAGATTTTAGGCACCTCTATCCAATAAACTCTTCTATTAACCTTAGGAGACCTCTGAGGGGTAAGAGGGCCTTTAATGGTCAGGATGGGGAGATCTTCATCTATGAGTAGATGTTAAAGTTGGGCTTCCATATTCCTATCCACCCTTCCATCAGAGACATATTATCCCACATAAACCTATCCCCTTTACAATTATCACCTAACGACTGGAGGGTCATGATTGGGTCCATCGTCCTTTGGAGGGTTATTTACCATTCAGACATTCTAGTTAGGGTCTTCACAGGTTGTTACGTCCCTTCCTCTACCAAAAACCACCCTAGCTATTACCACTTCTCAGCTAGGAAGTCAGAGAACAAGATGTTGCTGGTTACCCAGACCTCAAACTATAACTGGAAACCTCAGTATTTCTTTGCATACGGGGCTTGGGAATTTAATCCCCATGAGGCTTCTGGAACGTCAGTTCCAAGGACCCCTCTGAGATGGGGGAAGGTATCACTTGCTGCTAAAGTCGACCCTGGACTTAGCCAGGATAATGTTCAAAAAGTTAAGGATCTTCAAGATCAGGGGGAATAGGGTCGTCTAGTAAAATATGAACATCTGATGACCCCTACTACCTCTCTCAGACAGGCCTGAGGGGGGGGGGGGGTTCTTTGACAGAGCTTCGTAAGTCTTATTTTTCACGAGTTGTACGTCTTACCTTTTCATGTTTCTAATTTATTAACTCAGATATGTGTTTTACAGAGCACCCTGAAGGTATATCTGACGACCTTTGGGAAATGTCTGCTCCCAGTCTTGTAAAATTTATGAAGAAGGATGGCCAAAATATAGCCCCTCCTCCTACCAAACATAACATCGGCACATCCAAGGCTAGTGTTACGAAGAATAGGAAGACCATAGCTAACTCGGAGCATCATAGGAAGAGCAAGACTCAGAGAGGGGATCGTGATATTCCCAGCTCTTCGGATGACGCCCTGGTAGCTCGTTTTTCTCAGTTAAATATAGGTGATAGTCTAATTTGCCACAGTCTGAAGGCTACTGATGCTATCGGCGCTATAATGACTGAATAGGAGAAGCGTTTCCTACGCTCTTTGGACATCCCTTTGCCGGCCGAGTTTACCCTCCACATGTCAATTCAGGTACTAATTTCTGATCATTTGCTCTTCTCAAGTGTAACCTCGATTATTTTGTAAGTTATAGCCCATGCTCATGCGTCTGACTTTCCACTGCAGGGTATCTTGTCCATGCATCGTTTTGTTGACTGGGCCTGACAGAGATGCCTCTCACAGAGAAGGGTTAAAAAGCTCAGAAGGTTAAAGCTTCTTTGAATGCAGAGATTGAACGTATGAAGGAAGAGTTGAAAGAAGTTGACAAGATGAAGGACCTTATTAGGCATAGGGATGGGTACATGGCCAAGCTTAGGAAGGACCATGAAGTAGCTCTGAAGGCTAAAGATGATGCCCTTAAAACTAAGTTGGATGCTGTAGTCAAGGCTTGCTTTAAGGATGCTTCAGAGAAGATTATTGAAGATTATAAGGTCTCTAACGAGTTCATCAGTTTCGGCTTTGAGTACCTCAAAAGAGGTATGAAAGCAACTAGCAAATGGGCAGCCTCCAAGAAGAAAGAGTCAGGGAGTCTGACTGCCTTAGATTTTAAGGGTTTGGGCTTTGGTGACCCCTGGTTCGCTCAGGCCTTGCAAGAGGTTAAGGAGGCCAATGCTGCTCCTGCTGAGACTGCCCCCTTAGAAGCCACTGAGACTGAAGGTGTTAGTCCTCAGGATGATGGAGCCGAGGTAACCAACGTCGGTCGTGATGATACAACTGCAGCTGTAGAGGCTTAAGCCTTTTCTTGTGAAGCTTTATAACTTTTAACTTTTGATTTCCTTTTTGCACCTTACCTTTTAAGAACTCTGATGGCACCGTTGGTATATCTAATTTGTAACTCTTGAATGCTGTTTTTAGGATAATCATTAACCCCATATTCTTCAGATTATATTGCTTCTTTCAATGTTATGCTTGGATGTCTTACCTCATCTTTTTTACCAAAATAATGATGTTTAAGGTCTGAGGTCACCATAATATGATGTGTTACCCTCATAATTTTCACTAAAATAATGATGTTAAAGGTCTGAGGTCATCAAATTATGATGTTTACCCTCATAATTTCACCAAATTAATGATGTTTAAAGTCTGAGGTCACCATATAATGATGTTTCACCTCATAATTTTCACCAAACTAATGATGTTTAAGGTTTGAGGTCATCATATTATGATGTTTACCCTCATAATTTCACCAAATTAATGATGTTTAAAGTCTAAGTCGCCATATAATGATGTTTCACCTCATAATTTTCACCAAACTAATGATGTTAAAGGTCTGAGGTCATCAAATTATGATGTTTACCATTATAATTTCACCAAATTAATGATGTTTAAAGTCCGAGGTCATCATATAATGATGTTTTACCTCATAATTTTCACCAAACTAATAATGTTACATGTCTGAGGTCATCAAATTATGATGTTTACCCTCATAATTTCACCAAATTAATGATGTTTAAGGTCTGAGGTCACCATATAATGATGTTTCACCTCATAATTTTTACCAAACTAATGATGTTAAAGGTCTGAGGTCATCAAATTATGATGTTTCACCTCATAATTTTCACCAAACTAATGATGTATAAAGTCTGAGGTCACCATATAATGATGTTTCACCTCATAATTTTCACCAAACTAATGATGTTAAAGGTTTGGGGTCATCAAATTATGATGTTTTACCTCATAATTTTTATCAAACTAATGGTGTCTAAAGTCTGAGGTCACCATATAATGATGTTTCACCTCATACGTTTCACCACACTAATGATGTTAAAGGCCTGAGGTCATCAAATTATGATGTTTACCCTCATAATTTTACCAAATTAATGATGTTCAAGGTCTGAGGTCACCATATAATGATGTTTCACCTCATAATTATTACCAAACTAATGATGTTAAAGGTCTAAAGTCATCAAATTATGATGTTTCACCACATAATTTTCACCAAACTAATGACGTCTAAGGTCTGAGGTCGTCAAATTATGATGTTTCACCTCATAATTTCACCAAATTAATGATGTTTAAAGTCCGAGGTCACCATATAATGATGATTCACCTCATAATTTTCACCAAACTAATGATGTTTAAGGTCTGAGGTCATCAAATTATGATGTTTACCCTCATAATTTCACCAAATTAATGATGTTTAAAGTCTGAGGTCACCATATAATGATGTTTCACCTCATAATTTTTGCCAAACTAATGATGTTAAAGGTCTGAGGTCATCAAATTATGATGTTTACCCTCATAATTTCACCAAATTAATGATGTTTAAGCACACTGCAATAGTATAGTACAACATTGCTCTCTTTTCATAAACATCCTCTTCATAAAATGATACATGTATTACAAAGAAGGGACTGCAACATCATAAATAATATTTCTTCCGGTGGTCGGCATTCCAAGGATTGGAGAAAGGTTCCCCTTCGAGATTTTCTAGGCGATAGGTACCAGGCACAACCTCATCAACTAATCTGTAAGGAGAATGCCAGTTTGGGTGGAGCTTATTTGCCTTTTGCAGCGTCTTCTTTAGGTCCAGGTCTCCCACAGCTATAGGCCTTGATTTCACTCTTTGGTTGTAGAACCTTGCAGTTCTCTGCTGATAAGCTTCCTATCTAATCGCTGTATCTTCCCTTCTTTCTTCAATCAAATCCAGATCGAGTCTTCTCTCTTCCCCTTTCCTCTGAGGGTTATACGTCTGCACTCTGTGAGTGGGAAGTCCTATCTCTGTAGGGATGACAACTTCTGAGCTATGGGCTAACATAAATGGGGTCTCCCCCGTTGGTGTCTTTACTGTCGTCCTGTAAGCCCATAACACGACATATACCTCCTCTGTCCATCTCCCTTTGGCCTCTTCCAACCTCTTCTTTATCCCCTCAAGGATTTTTGATTCGTGACCTCGGTCTGACCATTTGCTTGGGGTTGGCCAGGGGAGGAGAAGAATTGCATTATTCCCACTCTTTCACAGTATTTCTCTAAATAAATGTTCTTGAACTGGGTTCCATTGTCTGAGATGAGGGTGTTTGGCAGACCATACCTGCATATAATTTTCTTCTAGATGAATTAGAAGGTCTTCTGCTCGGTGATTGTGATAATTGGCTCAGCTTCTACCCACTTGGAGAAATAGTTGATTGCCATGATCAGGAATCGATAATTATTTACAGCTCGTAGTAAAGGTCCTACCAAATTTATGCCCCATATTGCAAAGGGCCAAGGTGAGCTGATTGACATCATAAGTTGATGAGGGATGGTGGAGAACCTCTAGCACTTATCGCATTTCTTCACATATGTAGCTTCATCTTTGGCCAAGGTTTGCCACCAATACCCTTGTGTGATTATCCTCTTAGCTAAGGGTCTTCCTCCTATGTGACTAGAACAAGAGCCCTCATGCACATCGTGTAAGATATGTGGGACCTCTGAAGGATGGACACATCTGAGGAGAGGGAGTAGGAACCCCTTCTTGTATAAGACGTCTCCCATAATTGAGAATTTTACAGCTCTGAACCTTATATTTCTTCTCTTTGATTTTGACTCTGCTAGGTCTCCCTCTTTGATGTATGTGATAAGAGGATCCATCCATGAGGCTCCCAGATTCAAATTGAGGCAAGGTCTGGGAACCTCTTCTTCAATGGTCGATTTTAGCAGAATCTCGACTGGTACTATTCTTCTTATATCCGTCCTTATTTCTGAGGCCAACCTTGCTAGTGCATTGGCCCAACTGTTGTCTAGCCGGGGTATCCTCTCCGTTTTTAATTATCTGAAGCTTTTTAGCATCATTCTTACCCTCTTCAGGTATCTGGCCATTCTTTCATCTTTGGACTCGTACACTCTCAGGATTTGGTTGACGACCATCCTTAAGTCACTGTGGACTAGGAGTTGGCCAATACTAAGATCTTTTGCCAAGGAGAGGCCTACTATCAATGCCTCATAATTTGACTCATTGTTCGAAGCTTTAAAGTTGAACCTCAGTGCATATTCAATGTCGGTACCATCTGGTGCTGACACTATTAGCCCTTCTCCACTTCGGCTTTCACAAGACGATCCATCAACGAAGATGTTCCAAACAGCTTCATCTGAAAAGAAGTTTCCCTATGATAGGGTCCCTTACTTGAATAGGTACCTGTCTTACTCATTCTCAACTATTCCTTTTTTGGCTTTGCTTGACACAAACTCGTTCGGATTTTAGAAGACGTTACTGTCAGGTTCATCTATAACCTCTTGATTGATCTCAATCTTAGCCTCTTCCCAGGTAAACTCAGCTACAAAGTCTGGAAGTTCTTGCCTTTTGATGGAAACCCTGGGTTGATAAACAATGTCATACTCCCCCAACTTGATGGCCCAGGTCATCAGTCTGCCCGACTTCTCAGGCTTATGGAGGACCTGTCTAAGCGGGTAATCAGTGAGGATGACCATAGAGTGGGCTTGGAAGTATGGCTTCATCTTCCTAGAAGCGTGTATCAGGGCATAGGCTAATTTTTCCATCCGAGGATAGTTCTATTCAGATCCTTGTAGAGATTTACTATTGAAGTACACTCGTCTCTACACTGCATCATCTTCTCTTACTATAGCTTCACTAATGGCTGATTCTGAAATAGCTAGATACATATATAACTTCTCCCCCATTATGGGCCTAGATAGGAGTAGAGGGGATTCGATGTAGGACTTGAGCTCCTTAAAAGCTTTGTCACATTCCTCATCCCATTCGAAGGCCTTTCTAAGCACTTTGAAAAGGGAAGACACTTGTCTGTAGCTCTTGAGATAAACCTGTTAAGTGTAGCAACCCTTTCGGTTAGCTTCTGAACGGCTTTGATAGTTCTGGGTGTCTTAATTTTAAGAAGATCCTTGGTCTTCTCGAGGTTGGCCTCTATTCCCCTTTGATTGATAATGAATTCGAGAAACTTTCCTGCTCCTACTCCGAAGACACACTTGGCAGGGTTGAGCTTCATCCTGTATAGATCCATGGTGTTAAAAGTTCTTTCCAGGTCGGCCACGTGAGTGTCAGCCTTCAAGCTCTTCGTCAACATGTCATCCACATATACCTCCATTGTCTTGCCAATCTTATATTCGAACATATTATTTACAAGACGTTGATCAGTGGCCCCTGCATTCTTCAAGCCGAAGGGCATGACCTTGTAGCAATAGGTCCCCTTGTCTGGGATACATGTTGTCTTCTTTGAGTCTTTCGCATCCATGAAGATCTGATTATACCCTGAATATGCATCCATGAAGCTCATAAGTTCATGTCCTGCTGTGGCATCTACGATATGATCAATTCGAGGAAAGGGAAACTGTCTTTTGGGCATGACTTGTTCAAATCAGTGAAGACTATGCACATCCTCCATTTCCCATTAGCTTTTGGTACGATAACGACGTTAGATAACCACTCAGGGTATATGGCATCCGTGATGAACTTAGCCTCTTTAAGCTTTATGACCTCTTCCCTGATGACTTAATACTTTTCCCTTGAGTATACTCTTCGTCTCTGTTTGATGGGTTTGGCATCTTCTGTAACATTGAGTTTGTGGCACATAATCTCAGGGTTAATACCTGGCATGTCTGCATGGCTCTAGGAAAAAAATACTCTGTCTATTCCTTAGAAGCTTCACCAACTCTTCCTTGATCTCAGGTCTTAGAGCTTTGCCAATTTGGACGGTTTTTTCCATCTCGTTCTCATTGAGGACGATGGATTTGACCTCTTTTGCGGCCTCTCCCTTCTTGATCTTTGTTTTATCCCTAGGATCGAGTGTATCAATGTTGTACGTGGTTGTTACCCTCTTATGAGCCTCTCTCTCTTCCGCAGAGTTGAAGTAGCATTCTCGTGCCAAGGTTTGGTAACCTTGCACTTCCCCTACCCCATAGAGAGTCGAGAATTTTAGCATTTGGTGGATCGTTGAAGGCACGACCTCAAATTCTTTGAGGGCTACTCGTCCTACGATGAGGTTGTAGGCTGAGAAGACGTTTTCATCCATCACGAAAAAATTGATTTTTCTGGTTAACCTCTTGGGTCACTTATCTCCCATTCGCACATCCATCTCATACATGCCGAATGGGTGAACCTTTTCACCGCTGAAGCCAATCAACGGATGATGATAGGGTACAAGCTTAGCTCTGCTGAGGCCTAGGCTCTTAAAACAGGGCCAAAACATAACATTCTCAGAGCTTCCGCCATCAACGAGGATTCTCTAAACTTCACACCCATGCACCCTTATTATAATTACCAGAGGGTCATCGTGTGGAGCTAAGATTCCTTTGAAATCAAGTCACGAGAAGATAACTATGAGGGTATCCATATCTTTCTTCTTTCTTTTCTTGTTTTAACCTCCGAAGATGCTAGGTTCATAACCTCATCTTTGGTCACTGACTTGGCCTCTGCCACGTGAGCCTTGCAATCAGTAACCTCTAAACCTCCTCCTGCTAAACCTCCACAGATGGTATTCAGCCTAAAAGAGATCATTCCAACTCTCTTCATCAGTACATTGTCATCTTTTGGTGGGAGATCTGGGTCATCATCATCATCATCATCTGAGTCCTCTGCTCTTCTGGAAGGGGCATCTTCCCGACATCTATCATTTTATTTCTTCTTAGGGCCATCTCTTCCCCCTTTAGAAGCTCAAACATCAACATACCTTCTGAGCTTTCCAGACTTCAATATATTCTCAATCTCGTCCTTCAAGGAAAAACACTTGTCATTCAGATGGCCATGATCTTGGTGGAACTCGCACCATAGGTTCTTGTTCCTCTTATGTGGAGGAGCCTTCAGCTTCTCCGACCATCTCAGTGACCTCTCATTCTTGATTTCGTTGAGGATGTGTTCGTAGCTCACAGTTAGAGGGGTGTAGTGTGTAAACTTGTCGTCTTCAACCCTCTTCTTTCCATCATTCTTCCTCTAAAATTTCCCGCTGCTACTCCCGTTCTCATCCTCATACTTTGTGGCCATTTGCTTCTTCTGCATTCATGACCCTGTCAGCTGTTGCCAACAGCTTGGCTATAGATTTCGGAGGGTCTTTAGAAAGCTTTTAGAGTAGCTTTCCCTTCTGAAGTCCTCCAATGAGGGCTGTCATAGCTATATTCTCTTCGTAATCTTCAACCTCTAATTTTTCCTTGTTGAATCTTGCAATGTAGTCTCTGAGTCTCTCATTCTTGCCTTGTTTCACATACAATAGATGGGTTGTCTTCTTATAAGGTCTTATCCCAAAATATAAGTTGTGTATAAACCGCTCGGCCAGGCCCTTAAAGTTCTCAACTGAATTCTTCAGAAGAGAAGTAAACCAAATATGTGCAGGTCCCATTAAACTGCTTGAGAAAGCTCGGCACCTCATCTCATCTGGGATTGAATAAATGTCTACTGCAGACTGATACATCTTAATATGATGTACAGGGTTGGTACTTCCATCATACTTGGGAGACACCATTGGTGGTTTGAATTTGGCAGGGGTTAGAAAGTTCACAATTCTTGCCACAAATGGGGAGCCCTCTGAGAATCCCCTTTGAAGTGGGTCTTGGCTTTTGATGAGATTCCATATCTTCTCTTCCAGACGTTTAATGGAGTCATTCCATGGTTTGGCAACGTCGGTCTGGCTGAGGTTGTCCCCAGCCACCTCCAAGGGGTGGATTGAGGGTTCCCTAGCTGCAGCACAACGTCGGCTATTGATCTCCCCTTGATCCCTGTCTCGGCCGTATTGGGGTCGACCGCGATGGGGTCGGCCATTATTGGGCCGTTTTTCTCCACCTTCCTTTGTGAGCCATCTACACTTCTTATCCTGGATAACCTCTGCCTCAGATCATTAACTGGGCCGAGCCTTTCAAAAATTCGACCCTCTACTCAAGCGATCAAAAACTGATCCTCTTTGTTGGGCACCACTATCTCGTCTAGCCCCATAACCTAGGCTCTGCTTGATAGGACGTACAGTGTTTTTTGAGACCTCATATGGCTCCCAACAGTCTGCCTAAGCATCCTCTCCTTCAATATCATCGTACCTATCCTCAGGGCAATGGTTTCCTTGCCTCCCCAGGCGTAAACGTCTAGGGTCAATAGCATCCCTCCTCCGTTGAGGAGTAGGTGGGTCCTTTCGTGGTGCCTGGGGTGGTCCCCTGGCCTCATACTGTGGCTAAGCAACCTCCGGAGTAATCATCTCCGGTGAGACCCCAGGTGGTCTTATTATATTCTGGCTTAGCTGGGCAAACTGATCCTGCATAATTTGTTGAGTTGCAGCCAAGAACTTCAAGGCTGTCACCACCTCAGCCATCTCGGACTGGGGTGGTGCCTAGCTGGAGCTGGGACCTCCAACACCAGATGGTGGAGGAGGTGGTAGTGGCATTTATGGTTCCATATGATAAAACTATAGAGCTTGTGAAGAAGATGAGCTTAATACCTTAAAGGACCTCTTTCAATGGTGAAATAACTCCACGCAAGGGGTGAGGCCTGGTTCACCACCAGAGTTTCCGGTGAGGTTAAGTAGAAAAAGAGGAAGAGATAGCTTCTCGTTCCCACAGACGGTGCCAAAATGATGATGCTAGAAACACCACCACCAGATAAGGTGTTAGCAAGCTCAAATGAGTGATAACAATGGCAGCACAAGTATATATATATATGGTAGAATGAGGTGAGGAAAAGAGGATAAACACCAATATATATGTGGTTCAGCCAATCTGGCCTACGTCCACTGTGAGTATGAGTAATATCACTGAATGAAGGCACTAATGGCGATACATTCTCTCAAGCTTTCTCTCTCTTTTGTGTAAAATGACAAAGTTTCATCTAGGGTTGTAATTATGGATCCCTTTACAAGGTTGAGGATGACCTCAATATATAGTGCTTGGGGGGTATAATGTACCCCCCAAGCATGCAATGAGCATACGCATGAAGATCCAACTAGTATAAGGATGACACCTAAATGATCTTAACTAAACCATGATGGCCTCAATATTCCCTCACGTGGAGGTAATGATTCAATTATAACATGTTTGTCCACGTGTTCCAAGCCATACATGTGCCTGTAAATGCTCGGCCATGTCTTTGATTGGTACCACCCTCGGCCTGGACGAGTACGAGGTTGGTGAAATCCGACTGTTGCCTTTTCTAAGATCAATGTCCATGATGACCTCGATCAGGATGGCTTGCCGAGGTTAGGTATGAGGTAGTTATAATGTTGTCTAGGGACGATGATGACATGATGCTTGATGATTGACCCTACGAGGATTTGCTGACTTCGGTTGATGACTGTAACATCAGTTGGGACCGATGATGACGTTAGCTGATGAAGACCTCGTGATACTCTGGTGATCTCGGCTGATACAGAGTCGAGGTTGATGTGTAAGGGGCTGACGTTAGGAGATACGACATTGTTGATGGTTGTTATAAGCTTCTTGTCACCTCGGCTGTGAGACTGGCCAAGGTTGGTTGCTTTGAGTAAGAGGGTGCACTTTGGGCATATCAACTATGAATCCCATGGATATCCCCCACCCCATACACCCTACCTATGGTCCTTTCATGTCCCTTATCCATCCACCACCCTCCACCCCACCCATTTGCATCCTCCACCCTTTCCCCCACCTTTGTTCACCCATATTACACCACCCACACTCCCCCGATACCACCCCCACCCCTTTCGTCTCACATCGAAGCGGGTGAGGTGTTAAGTTCTTTTTTCTACACCCCATGACTCCCAACGCCATATTCGTGATTGGATTCCACCCCCCAACTTGCCTCCTCCACCATCGGATATTATTCCCCCGGCCCCTTTAGATGCCCGCCGATACTTTTATTGCTATGAGCAGGGCATTTACTCGGTGCTTGTCCCCATTTTCCCCATGATCATCCTCTCCCCCACTCGGTGTTTCCCCCACCTCCAGTTTCAGATCCACCACCAACCACCCTACCTCATGTTCAGGCCCCAGTTCCTCCAAACCAAATCACAAGTCATGCTACGTTTGTTGGTTTTGAGGATTTCCTCACAGGTGATTATGCCATGATTCCTGTCCCACCAGGGGGTGATCCGTTGGCTTTAGATCTTCATCTCCTCTCTTAGAGTTTTCATAGGAACATTCGGGTCGATGTACCCATGTTTGACGGCCGATAGCAGCCGGATGCAGTTGTTGATTGGCTTGCCTCGATGGAGCGCGTGTTTAATTACAAACACTATACAGGATGCAAGTGTGTTCTATTAGCCGTGACGAAGTTTCAGGGATATGCTGCTGTTTGGTGGCATGATCTAGAGTAGAGACGGGTGGTTGAGGGCTTCTCGCCTATACAAACTTGGGCCAAGCTTAAGGCTCTATTGCTTGCCACCTTTCTTCCAGCTACATATGAGCGGGACCACTTCGTTAGAGTTCAGACTTTGTGCCAAGAGACAACGGTGGTTGATTATACGGAGCACTTTCAGCTACTGTGTACTCGAGCTCGACTTGACGAGCCTAAGGAGCAGCAGATTAGCCGCTACATCACCGGCCTCCAGTACTACATATAGAGAGACTTGGCCTTGGCATGACATACCCACCTTCGCTAAGGCGGTGGAGTATGCCACCAAGCTCGAGACACATCATCTAGAAGCCGCATCCCGTGCCTCCTCCTGGGTTCCATCTCCTCCAGTGACCACCGTCCCAGCTCCTCCATTAGCTCCATCTTTCGCTCCCGTCCTTTTATGCCGCTATCGCACCACCTTCAAAACCCGTTCCAACCTTCAAGTGCTACAACTGTGGTGTTGTTGGTCATCGAGCTTCTGCTTGTCCTAATCCGCGCCGCCGTGACCTGATGGCGATGACTCATGTGCCCGATTACCTGCCGGACGATTTTGTTGACCCCGAGCACGCATTGATCACTATCTTGACCGACGACGAGGAGGTCATCCCCCTTTGAGTTCGAGGATGAAATCTTTTCTGATAAAGGGAGAGTGATCTGATCCGAGGGATATTTTGGTCATGTCCTGTTTTATTTTTGGCTCCATATATTAGTTAATCATATTTTCTTCTTATGTTGCATTTTATTTTATTTCATTTCATATTGTATTGGTCTATTTAAAGGATGGACTTTAGGTGAACACTTGAGTATTGGGTTTATTGTATAGATGGGCATAAGTTCCACATTGGTTATTTACTCCTTTAGTGCTCACCTACCTATCCTATAAATGGACCCCTCCTCTTCCTCATTTGGGGACTTGAACTTTTGAGTAAAATCTTAGTTATATTTCTCTCTCCAAATTGGTGTGGTGCCTTTAGAGTTTCCATTAGACGTGTGGTTACGTCATTTATATAACAAGAACTACTAGACCCCAAACATAAAAATACCCTTTTCATTTTGTATACAAAATAATCAGTTTTGTTCAGGGCTTCGATGTTGACGAATTCCCCAGCACAAGCATGTACGGTCAAATTGTGAAAGTCAACTTCCAGCATTCCCAGAAAGAGTCACGCTTCCTCGAGTATTGTTTTGATTTAACAATTAAGAACTACTGCCAGAACAATGTACATTTCCTTTTTGATGCTTTTATCTCATTCTCTTCTAATCTAATGATAATAATAATAATAATAATAATAATAATAATAATAATAATAATAAAAATAATAATAATAATAATAATAATAATAATAATAATTATTATTATTATTATTATTATTATTATTATTATTATTATTATTTATGTGTAGGATCGAGCCAACTATACTTTTGAGAAGGTCCTCAAGGCAAATGCACAGTGTACTTCTGGCCTACTATATTACATCACGTTTGAGGAGAGAAATTCTAATCCTACAGCTGACAACCCTATTGATGTATTTCGAGCGAAGGTTCTCTATGGAGTGGTGGATGAGGTCGTGCAGTCTTGTAGGCTCAAACCTACCAACTAATGTACTCATCCTCATAGGTGAATTTCCAATTTCTAATCTCATTAACAACATTATTTTCCGGTTCATATACTTAATTACACAGATGTTGTGATGTGAATTACGTTATATATCTTCACTCGTGTCCTACTTGTCCCTTTCCTCATGCATTGTTAGATTAGGTCACTTGGTAGTAGGAGATCACATTGATGTTTCTTACTACTTGCTTATAGGGTATCCGAGAGAGGCTGTTTGATCACTCATGTTATGGTCCACTATTATCAGATTGGACATGAATATATACATACATACATAAATCCGTAAGAGTTAAGTCTCTTGACCCGAGAGCACGGTTGAAACCTCGCTGTTTGAATCGATGAAGTCGGTGGAGGTGAATGAGGTCATTTAAGGGTTTGTGCTCATGTACTTGACCAAGTAAAAGTTTACTGTAGGATTAAAATGTTAAGGAATAGAATTTTATAATCAAACCGGGTATCCGCAGGGAGCTCAATATTTTTTCAGAAGATTATATATTATAATAGTTAAGTAAGTGATGTCATGCCATAGGTCTAGGAATGACAAGTTGGCAACGTGATGGCGCAGGCCCGGGGGAGCCATCCTCATCCCCGAATAAAATGGCCACTGAGATAAAATTTATTATATTACTAAGTTAACAACATAACACTACATATATTATTATCATATGTTCGGGTAGCTAGCTCTAGATTTTCTCCCTTACCCTCCATATATAGTGTGTACCCCATTAGGAAAATTATTTAATACACTTTAGAATTTTATCTCACTTGTGAATGCTTCTGTTGCGCCATTGATTAGTGTTTACATCAAATTGAGGTTTGCCCAATTGTTGCTGCTGCTTACCCTTTAAAATTTGTACGCACCCCAATGCCATGGAAGAAGACTTTTTAGTTGGTTGATTCAGAGACAAGGATCTTCATCATAGAATAGACCTTGAGTCTCTAAGTGAAACAACTTTACAGCATTACCACGGAACACCAATAATTGACCGTTGCCCCTTTGTTTATACCATCCCTTACTTCCCTCAACCCTCGCACCCCACCCCACCACCATCCATGCTTATTCCACTACCCTAACAACCCTAAACAATAATTGCAAGAACAAAAGCTGAGAGACTTCACCACCTTTGCCCCACTTTGTGAGGTGTTGTTGAAGCACCCAATGAATCCTACTAGGTCCAGCCGAGCTAGAGAGAACGAATAGAAAGAAGAGATTGAACAAGTTAATGGCCAAACAACTAATTCCACCATTGATTCCACTTTGGTTTCCCTCCATGGGTCTCGTCGTCTGTCGATGACTACCTCACTGCTTAGAATTGTAGAGAGAGTGTTTAATCCATGGTTTCGCATCCTTCTAGTGGTTTTCGATTCGAGAGGCAGTGCAACCTTTAAAGATCATGGAGATGACTAACTTACATATCATTTTTTTTTTGTAATGTTATGCCGAAACAAATCAGTAATCTATATTATCTTGCTTGTAATTTTCTGTTATAATTTTTCATACAATGACAAGGTTCATTTAAATGACCGTGTTAACGTAATTTAATTTTTTTTATACACTTTACTCTCTTAATACAAAAATCCAATACTTTTTTAATAAAAATATCCAGTGAATAAAAATTGTATGCTCTGTATGGATGGAGGAATCTAAGGGGCTTGCTGAGAAATCCTAGAGCTATCATCAATGGGATTCACACGGGAGCGGGGACGCTGACTAAGACTGGTAGATGTGATCTTGACTTGATATATGAATTCCAAATCGTCAACCTTCTCTTCTATGCTTCCTTTCGATTCAGCATAATGACGTAGTGATCTCGCAGAATAGCTAAATCTCCCAAAGGGCTATGTACGACACTTCACCTTATCACTTTTCATGGCCTCTCATCAAACGATACATGACATCAACAAAGTCAGTATGTGACATCAGTATCGAGGGCGTAAAGCTGCGATCTCTATCAAAATCACTCAGATGGCATCACAATGATGTAGCGAATGCAAAACTCCCGAGCGAGGAGCTACAGTTGGTAAACAATCTTCTCAACTCATTTACAGCGTAGTCCTTCACTAATGCTCGTGGAAACCTCATCAAGTGATGGAAAAGCATCCTAAGAGTATAAAACTGAGTCTTCTGAAAAAGTGGCAAGTCGTGATGTGCCATGATCAAGGTTGCAGAAATTATCAATTCTATGACATAGACGTTGACTTTGGAGCTCATCTCAAGTGAGTTTGATTCCGTAAAAGAAGTGGATGCATATAATTACAAACCAAGTCATGTAATCCATCTCAGAGTGGTCGCATATCTTATTCACCATTGATTCTCAAGGTTTCGGGGCACGATTTACTCATTTTCTTGAAAATATTTCAAATATATGTTCCTTTCCAATGGACAGACGGGTAGGAAAGAACTGTTGAAATGAATTTTGTTGGCCTCATTGGGAAGACAAGTGAATCTATTAGAGCTGGTGCACTTTCTCTTGGGATGGGTCATCATGATAATCTTTGAAAACAACCAATAACATAAAATAAATTCAAGGAACCTAGTTAGGGTTTGAATTTCGCAAGACAAACCACGAGAGTTACTAGACACCAAATAGTATGTGATATAGTGTAATGCATGATTAAGAGAATCAAACATTTCATTGTCTTAATTAAATCTCAACACAATAGTAAACAAAAATGAAAGTGGTATAGTACTCCAAAAACTACACCAAATTTAAGGAAAGCTATTTTGAACATGAAATACTGTAGAAGCAATCCATCATAGTCTAAATATTCAAGAAATATAATCTAACCTAGCATGAAAATTGAAGCACAACGGAACCGCATAAGCTTACAAAGAGATGGTGAAGATTGAAAATCAAGTTAGAACATTTCTAATCGAACTTTAACCAGATCACAAGATAGAGTTTCTAGAGAGTGTGAGGGGGACATTTTTGCTCTGGGTTTGAAATAGAAAATGGAGGTATGAAAAGGTCGTGATTTTAAACTGACCTAATTTCACAGGAGCAAAATAGGTTTGCCGGTGCGAAGTCAAAATTTGCTGGACGCATAGAAATTTCGTATGTATTATAAAAAATGCTAAGTCCTTTCCAGAGCAGACTAGGCTTCCCAACTTAGCAAGTCAAAAGAAAAATTTGGTGTACAATATATATACATATACATATACATGTATATATTAATTATTTAAGGTACATTATATAAAAATTAAACGTGAATTATTAACAAAACATAAATATTTAAATATCAGAATCAAGGTTTATGGTTGTATCTGATAATCGAATAAAGAAATGAACTAGCATTCACGATATAATTCAAATGAATGTAGCAAAAGTGAACTTAATGATAAGTGAAGTGACGGGTGAAATAAAAATCCAAAGATCAATGAAATAGCTCATATGGAAAAGCAAACTTTAATGCTGAATAATGGTGTCATTATCTATGAAATTATAAAATTTAAACTCCCTCTTTTTTAGTTCTAAAAAATAAGTTCTTTTAATGGGAATTTTTTTTATTTCTATTAGAACTTTTTGGCTTTTGTGGCGTCTTTCACACAAGCATTAGTAGGTAGCTCATAGTAGAGAAATATTCACACTAGCTTATTGGTAGGAGTTTCCATAAAAAATGAACACTCATGATCAATTGAAATATTTGCAATAATTTTCAACTCCTAACATGAAAAGTAATATGACACTCTTTTCAAATTTACACGTATTTTGAGAATATTTAAGAATATGAATATAACTATGATTTGAGATAATGACAATGCTTCTTTATTTGCTGTATGTATTGTATATATGTCTAATGGAAATAATGGGGTGGGAGGGTTCCAAGGGGGTCAATTGGGATTAGTGCAATGTGAAAATATTTGTTTTATTATATTATTAGAATTATCTTGGTTGCTAAAATTAGGAGATATTTCAAAAAATTTATTTTGATCTTGGGGGTCTAGTTTGTTTAGCCTCTAAGAAGAACTTGTAATAATGTCAAAATGACATATTTTTCTTTCTTTTCTTCAATAAAATATGAGTTGTTGTTAATGTCTCTATGCATGGTTGTGGCCTACCAGTAGCTACACATTATGATTATGGTCAGCCTTTAGCTGACTAGTCTACTTAACAGGTTACCAATTTGGACAAACCTAAGTTGTCCTGCCTTAGGTTCTACTAACACACTTATAGTCGTCCAAACGGATCTTGCCATTTTTTATACTAAGTGATTGTATTAGTTACCATTGCTGACAAAATGTTATAAGATTTTTTCTTGATTTGGTCTAGTAAAATGTCTTGTTCTTGACTTTAGTAGGTCATACGGGAAGTTTTAGGATTAAAAACTTCTTGCTCGTGGCTTGTCAAAGATGAAGTCATACATGAAGTTTGAGAATTATTTTTTTTCTTTTGGGTCTTCAGGCAAGGTTACGTTTTCAATGTACCCCTTGATGGGATCTATCTTTGAGAGTCCCAAGTCCACTACAATCTTACTAATAGCTCTTTGCCAATTCGTTTGCTTGTTAGAATTTCCACAAGAATGGTCCTTCTCAATTATGTTCTGGTCGTCGAGGCAATCTGAGCAAGTGCATTTGCTCAAGCGTTTTCAATTTAGGATATTTTGACCATTTTAACTACTGGAAACTTGGATATTATGTCTTAGGCCTTCTTTAGGTATCTTGTCACCAATTCTCCTTCGACTCTGTATATCCCCAGCACTTGATTGAAAATCAATTGGGAATTGATGTTGGCTATGACCTTCTCGGCGCCCAATTACAGAGCTAATTTGAAAGCTCGCGATGAGAGCTTCATACTCTGCCTCATTGTTAGAAGCTTGGAATTGAAAATGTAGTACATACTCTATATTTATATCATCACGAGTATTGATGATTAACACAACACCACTACCACTAGCACATGAAGATCCATCAACGTACATCTTCCATACAAGCATTTCTTTATTGAAGTTCCCTTCAATCAGGGATCTATACTTGAATACCTTTAGACTCTACTCTAAGTACCATTTGGTTGTATCTCTCGCGATATTTATGATTTTTTGTTATGGATTTATCTTCCGGAGAAGTCTGTTCCACTGGGTTTGTCGTTGAGCTCTCTTTTAAGGAAGTTTGCTCGGATGGTTTATGAGTTAAATCTTGGTCGGTTGCTTTCTCTTCATAATTTAACTCAGCTATGAAATCTTCCACTACTTGAACTTTTAGCACTGTCCTGTGTTTATATCATATATCATATTCTCCAAGCTCCACAGCCCAAGCCATCAATCTCCCTGACTTATCTGGTTTGTGAATGGCTTGGCATAATGGTAGGTCTATCTGTATAAACCATAACAATATGTGCTTGGAAATGTGGTTTCATTTTGAATGAAGCTTTAATGAGGGACAAAGAAAGCTTCTCCAGTTGTGGGTACCAAATTTTTACTCCTTGGAAAGACTTGATTGTATATTGAACAAGCTTATGTACCCTATTTTATAGTCAGATCAATGCTGAGCTAATCGCTGACTCATATAATTCTAAGTATAAGTATAACTTTTCCCCCATGAGTGGTCGGGGGAGCAATAGTGGAGATCCCAAATATTTCTTCAACTCTATAAAGTCATTCTCACATTTTTTATTCCACTCAAAGGACTTTCTTATCACCTTGAACAAGGGTAAGCATTTATCAGTAGTTTGGGAAATAAACATGTTAAGGGTAACTACTCTTCTAGTTAGGTTTTGTACATCCTTCTTACATTTGGGAGACTGCATGTCAATCAACACTTTGATCTTGTCCAGTTGGCTTTAATTCATCTTTGATTCACTATGAACCCCAAGAATATTCCTTTTTGTATGTCGAACACACATTTAGTTGGATTGAGCTTCATCTGGTGCTTTTCCAATTGGTTAAATGTATGTCCTAGATCCACAATATGGTCGATAGCTTTCTTACTTTTGGTAAGCATATGATCCACTTACAACTCCATATTCTTACCAATTTGTTCTTCAAACACCTTATTTACTAACCTTTGGTATATTACTCTAGCATTTTTTTAGCATAAAGGTCATAACATTATAAAAGCAAGTAGCTCGGATGGTGATGAATGAAGTTTTCTCGTTGTGCTCTATATTCATCTTGATTTGGTTGTACCCTGAATAGGCATCCATGAAACTGAGCAACTCATGTCCGGTGGTGGCATCAACCAATTGATCAATTCGGGTTTGGATGCCTTGTTAAGATCCATAAAGTCAACAAACATTCACCATTTATTGTTCTTCTTCCTGACCATCACCACGTTGGCCAACTAATTTGGGTACTTGACATCTTTAATGAAATGAACTTTTGCATTTTGTCTACCTCTTCCTAGATGGCCATGTTTTTCTTCGGACTAAAGGCGCGTCATTTCTTCTTGATCATCTTAGCTTCTTTGATAATATATAATTCATGGCATACGAATAACGGGTCAATCCCTGTCATATCCTCATGGCTCCAAGCGAATACACTTTTATGATCTTTAAATAATTTTATTAATTCTTGTTTGAGAGTTATCTCTAAAGACGAACCAACTGGCGTAGTTCGCTCCGGGTGATTTTCGTCCAGGACAATCATTTATGTTGCCTCCACCACCTGTCTTTTAACTAAATATGCCTCCTCGCAGGGATCCAGGGTCTCAATCTGGTAGGTGGTGGTGAGCTTCTTTATTTCCTCCTGGTTAGCTGATGTATAGTAGGGTTCTCTTGATTCAATCTGATTTCCTGTGAAAACACCAACCCCATAATGAGTGGGTAACTTTAAACACTGGTGGACAGTGGATGGAACTACTTTGAACTTCTTCAGACCAACCCTTTAAAGGATCATATTGTAGGCTGACTAAACGTTCTTATCCATGACAAAGAAACGAATCCTTTCAGGTCGGTTGGTAGGCCAAGTGCCGATAAGAACTTCCAGTTTGCTACATGATACACTTTTTATATCGAGAAGCCCATTAGGGGCCTATGATAGGGTTTCAATTTGCTGTTGTGCAATATTAATCCTCAAAAGCAATCATAAAACATGACATCGGCCGAACTGCCATTGTCTACTAGAAATATGGCTACCCTTGCTTTATGTACTCTCATAGTGACAACCAGGGGATCATCATGGGGATATAATACTCCAGAGAAATCGTTCTAAAAGAAACCTATCACCAGCGTATCTTTGTTCCCTTTATGACCATCGACATCGTTAGACAGGTTAATTTTTTGAATGTATGAACATGCTTTGGCTTCATTTAAATAGGCTTTCCTTTCAGCTATTTCATCATCGCTGCCAGCGTTTCCTCCTACAATAACATGGGAGCTAAAAGATATCATGTTTACCTCGATTTTATGTTCTCGGGGTTTCTTTGGCAGGTCTAGGTCATCTTCTAAATCATTATCTCTGCCTATTTTCTTATCTTCCATTCCTTTGCAAGGGGATTCTGATCATCTTCTGGTGTCTATTTCTTCTGCCCTGTCAACGAACTTAGAAAGCTTGTCACGTCGAACCAGGATTTCTATCTCATTATTTAGGGTTATGCAGTTATTTGCAGTATGTTTGTGGCCCTTGTGAAATTCATAATACTTGGACTTATCACTTTTGTTAAGATGGGACTTTAATTTTTGAGGCCATTTGAGATCCCTGCTTCCTCTAATGTCCTCCAAGATATGATGTACGCCAACAGTGAGGGGGGTATATTCATCATATTTTTTATGATTTCCAGATTTCTTATCCATTTGGTCCTTCTTCTCTAAGTTCTTTTGTCCATCGATCTTGAAACCAGGAGTCGGTTTAGCATCCATAACCTCCTCGGTGTTCATAATCTTGCCAGCTTTAACCATTAACTCAGTCATAGTCTTAGGGGGGTCTTTGGCCAAAGCATAATACAACTTCTCGGGGAACAAACCGATCATCAATGCAGTGATAGTTGTCCTTTCTTCATAATCTACTACTTCCAACTTTTTGTTATTAAAATGAGTGATATACTTGCGAGTGGTTTCCCCTTATCGTTGATGAACACTTAGTAAATCAACCACCCTTTTGATGGGTTTGACTCCAAAGAAGAAATTATTGATGAATAGCTCGGCAAGTTGCTAGAAACTAGATATTTACCTAATTATTATACCAAATTTACGCTGATCCAGTGATAGTGCTTGAAAATGCTCAATAACACATTTCATCTGGGATTTAGTAAATATCAGTTACGGCCTGGTAATGTTCTACATGAAGGATAATATGAGTTTTCTCATCATACTTAGGAGTAACCATGGGTGGTTTGAATTTAACAGGTGTGGGAAAATTCACAATATCTAGAACAAAGGGTGATCCTTTTACAAAACTCCTCTACAAGTGATTTTTAGATTTGGACATTTCTTCCAAGCTGTCTTCCAACGGCTGTAATGAACCCTTCCATGGATGATTGTCTGCATTAGTTTTATGATATGAAATTTTAGCAGCTCGGTCGTGCGTCGTGATGAGCCCTTTTCCTGAAAAGTCTACTCGACATGCACGGATCCTCGCATGTTGGTTCTTATCTTGATAAAATCTTTTTGGAGATCTCAAGATCTGGATGACTCCCTACGATAGTGGCCTCTATTTTCTCGGGGACCTTGCCGATTTTAGGGAGAGCCCCTGTTTAATTTATTTAGGGTGCTTGGTTGTTCTTGAGAGAGAAAGAGAGAGCACATCATAATAATCAATGGTTCTGAAGAAGGAGGTTGCATGAGGGTGGTAGGACCTATCATTGGACAATATGAAGTGTCTGTATTGGATTCTTTCATTCCTGGAGTCTAGAGGTGGAATTTCCCTTCTAGAAGATGAAGCGATGGTTGGTTACATTTCTTCTTATCCTTTTGCAATGTTCAGTAGGATTCTTTGAAGATATCATATGCTAGAAGGAGCATAAGGACTAAAGGCGCTACCTTTGGTAAGACTCCCTTCTGGAATGTCTGTCATGCTTCGAAAATGAACTTGAAAAGTAGAACTTGAAAGAAATTAGTAGGAAATAACAAAAACAACTTGTCATTCCCACAAACGGTGCAATTTGTTGATGCCTAATTTGGGTTATATATTTTGGGGAATGAGCTTAGCTCAAGTTACACAAATTTATAATCACATATAAATATCTACAAATAAATAAGGGAAGGAAATGTAAAGAGACTCATAGATTTTATGTGGTTCAGCCAAGAAATGGTGCCTACATCCACGAGGTAATGCCTCTACATGTTTAGGGTGGAGTACAAGTCTCTTTGTAACAATTTTTACAGTTATAACGAAGTGGTTCTGTTTCCCAACTAAGATAAGTAGTAATCCATTTTTAGTAGTTGGAAGTTAAAGAGATAGGATGCATTTATACACTAGGCATTTACATCTTTACACGATAATATGCAGCTACATATTTTTTACATGCATGTGCGTGGTGGGTATTTAATATCCCGTGTGTGGTTGTTCATATCACTGATGGTTCATCTTCTGATGTGTGGTCGGCTGGACGGTCGACCACGAGATATCTGAGCCGATCGGGTTAATCTGTCATTTGAGGATCTAGTGGTAATATTGACAAGTGTCACTATTTTATTAGTCCACTTGGCCTAATTTTGTTATGATACAACATGTATATTTTTAGACGTTGGTGTAGACATAAAGATAATGTAGGTGCATTACTTAATGTACTGTTTTAGAAAATTTTATTTCAAATTCTAAATTGGTGTTGAACAGGTATTCGATTATTTTATTAAAATTATTTTATCAAAATTTTATATCATTTATCTATTTTGGTACATTGTAAATTAATTTATACATTATAATAATTGTCTCACCAATATTACTAAATACTAAAATGAATAATTTTAATGGAAAACATCATTAAATAGAAAGTTTCCTTCTGGAACCAAACATAATTTTAGCACTTACACTCAAGTTACTTTATTCTAATAGGAACTCGAAGAAAATTTTAAAAGTGGACAAATGAGTTCATTAGAAGTGGAGGCACATCTAGTCTATCAATCCCATTTATAAGGTAAAATAAACAAGGGGACTTCATGCCCAAAATATAAAGAGCCAGGGATGTTTTAAAATGGTTCATTTTGATTTGTATCGTCCTATGAATATCCGATCAAGAGGTGGTTTTGAGTGCTTCATTTATTTCATTGATGATTACTCGGAGGTATAGATGTGCTTACCTCATGCACCAAAAGTCTGAAGCCTTTGATTAGTTCAAAGTATATAAGACTAAGGTGGATCATTAGTTAGGTAAACTCATCCAAACTCTACGATTTAATCATAGGGGTGTTTACCTCTTCGGATAGTTTAAAGGATCATACATCGGAGGTTGGAATTATATCCCAGTTGTCTATGCCAGATATTCCTTGTGGAATGGTGTAGATGATATGAATGAATAAAACTATTTATATATGATAAGGTCCATGGTTAGTTATTTAAGACAACAACATTCTTATTGATATTTTACGTAAGGGGCAGTATATACATTTTAATTTTATTTTCTTCTTAATAGGTCTCTTCAAATCCCATATAACATTTGGGTGGGATTAATTCATCGGTGGGTTGGATAGACTTATTCATTGTATGGCATGTTTGGATTTAGGGGTGCCCGACACTCATGTTGTGGAATGATCCAAATAATTTGAAATTAAGAACAAAGGTATGTTTCTTTGTTCATTGTCCCAAAGGTTATAAAAGTAGTTTATATCATGCACCTTACCACACGAAGGTCATTGATTATATTAGTTCGCGGTTCTTAAAAAAGGAATGTAATAAACCATGTGCCTAAGTGTAATCTAGTCTTATAAGATAGAAAGGAACATAGTACTGGTGTTACTAGAATACCCATACAAAATGAAATACAATCCGATATCGATAATTCACTGACTAATGGTAGTGTGAGTATTAATGACTATCAGGATACACGTGTCACTCATACTGGATGGCAAATGGTGCCACATCATAATGGGAATGTCAATGATCATTATGAATGGTTAGTGTTTTGGGTGATCTTTTTTATGAGATCTTAGGAAAACTTGCATCGGGTCCCATGAACTACAATGAGGTATTTCAAGATAAAGGGCATTTTCTTTTACTTATCAAAATGGATAAGAAATGGAGATTTGTTGTATTAGAATCAGGTTTTGGGACTTGTAGACAAGATGATGGGGTAAAACCATCAGACACAAGTGGGTGTATAAGAAGCTAAAAGATAAATGAATGGGAAGGTGGAAACCTCCGAGGGAAGGCTTGAGATTTATTCAGAAAGATAGCAATCGACTATGAGCAAACCTTCTTGTTGGACGCCATGCTAAAGTATATCGGGATTTTTTTAATGCCAATGTTTCATTCTTTAACGATTATCTTGACACGTACATAGTAGGATGTCGAAAAATAAAAGTGAGGTCATAAATGAGATCCATTTATTGATTTATCAATCAACAAGGTCTTGGGTCATTGGGTTTGATCAAATAATCATTTTTTGATTTTGATCAAAATCGAATTTGTTTGTATAACAAGCATAATAAAAACATGGTGGTATTTCCAAGTACAATTTATTGATAATATGTGCCAAATTAGGAATGAGTTGGTAGTATTGTATTACATAAGAGTGTGGTTGTTAGGGTATCTCAATATAAGGTGATTAGGTGAATCCAGTGACATTATTATGATAAAGCTTTCGCTAGATCGGATAAAAAATATTTGGCTTATCCTAAGTCACTTATATTGAAGTTTTACTGAAATTATTAGTATCGAGATTCCATGAAAGGATCTTATTTTCAAGTATGGAGTCACACTATTTTGGAATCAGTGTACTAAAACACTTGATTAGATAGAGAGTATGGATAATATACCTAACGATTAGGCGGTGGGTAGGCTCATAAATTCTATATTGTGTATTAGACCAAATATATGCATTATCTTTGGCATGGTCAATAGATCTCAGTCTAATAGTCTTATACCATTTAGGTATAAAGACTAGTTTTTTAGTCAAATAAAAGTTCCAAGTTATCTACCTCGGAATATGTGTCTAGTCTAAGATGTAGATTAATAAGTTTGAGAAGTGTGAAGAAATTCAAAGTTATTTTAACTTCGGAGATAACTAAAGCGATTATATGTCTCGGTTACTTCCAAAATAACTTGGGTGATATTCATTTAAATTCAATTTTATATTACACCTTTTACTGTTCATAGGAGTACAATTTCAACTTTGAGAGAAACCGTAACCCATAAAAGGGATAAGCACATTGAAAGTAGGTTTCACCTAGTTCGAGAGATAGAACATGAGGGTGATGAGAAAATGACCAAGATTGTATTTGATAACACTCGATTAACCATTCTACATTTAGGCAACAAGTTTTCGATTTGATGGGCATGAATACGTACATGAGTTTAAGATAAAGTGGGAGATTTTTGGGGTTTTATTCTTACACCATGTATGATGTTTACTTTTCAGTAAAGGTGTGTGAGTTCATTTTGAAATAAGAATCATTGTTATGAGAATGTCTTCTATTAATGATAAATATATCACATATATGTCAGACAATTGAACTTGGAAGGAATTTCAATGAGTTGACATCGGATTGATTATAGGAGATCGGAACTCCGATTCTTATACAATAGAATAGTTAACTTATCATATAGGTAGTTGAAATCATATTGGTATTGTTGAATGTACAATCCTAGTATTTTATCTCAAACTAAAAAAACATATCTGATGTTTCGATAATTTGTATGGTAAAGAGGATTGTGATCAGTACATCCATGAACGTATTATAAAGGACCACCCATGAGATTTAACTCTAAGGTCTATATAAATTAGACTTAGTTAATCTCACACCATTTTAAAGGGGTGCGTAGATTCTTAATCCCGAGAGTTATGAGACTTGTAATTCTTGATATGCATGCGATTCGATTTTATATCAGGCCAATAGATCCTCACAAGTTGGGAAATCGTTGTGTGAGTAGGTTTGAGATCATAAATCAAAGTAATCCGCATACATGTGATATCTTAGAATGTGATACACTCTTGATAGTCTTATACATTTTGTTTCCACTAGTAAAACATGACCGATAGATTTTTTTAATCTGGTGGAGGGGCAAAAAAGTTAAGTCTAAGAATCAAGTAATTGATTAGATGTTGGTTAAACTATATTAATGGCAAATTGATTTCACCAAGCGGGTATCAGACGCATAACATTGAGAATCACATATATACCATAATCAGCTATACAAATAAGACCGTTTTATCCTGAGTGATTTAGAGATAATTAAATTAGAATTCAATCATGATTATTTAGTGGAATTAATTATGATTAAATAAATAAAGGGAATTATTACGATAATTGTAATTGGGATTTATGAGTGTTTATTTGGAAGACAATTTAATTATAAGTCTTAAGTCCCTAGTGTAGTCTAATACCCAAGTAGTAGGACTGAAACTCTATGGAAGGCCAGTTAAGGCTAAGCCCATGACTTATACCTATTTATATTTGTGTAAGCTAGGGTTTTAGGTTAATGATTTACTATTGAGGGTTAGATAGGGAGAGGAGAAAGAATATTTAAGTTTTTGTTAAGGGGTGAAGGGAGAGAAGGTAATTTTTCTCATATTTCACAATGTGTTCATCTCCAAGAGTTCCCACACAAAAATCTTACTTTGGGTGAATCATATATTATAAGATTTGAGATGTTCAGAGCATTCTAGGAAGGTTTTTGAAGAACTTAGGAGGGAAGCAATATTGTCATATTCTTCAACATATTTTTCCTCATATGAATCACAACAAGATGAGTTATGGTAGTATTTCTTGAAACCCTAGGTTTATTCTTTAAACCTAATTTTTATTCTCTTTCTAATGCATAAATAATCAAAGTCCTTTGGGCTAAAATTTTTGTTCTCTTTTTCCGCATTTTAAATGTCAATCCCATTTTCCCATCAACTAGAACCTGACATGCTCAGATCCCAACTATGACACCCCATAAAACCCATAAATATATATATCACTTATAAACACAAATAATATAAGAGTCAAAACTATTAATATCATTCCAAGCACGACTGAAGTAATACAATTATAAATATGATGATAGTGCTAAAATGAAATAGTACATGATACATCTCTGATACCAATCCAAACAATAATTAAATAAAACTTCAAGCCGGAATATAAGTAAACTAAATAAATATCCAAAATATGAATAAATAAAACTAACTCCAATAAACACACTCATTAGTAAAATAATCTATTTCAACTAAATAATGAAAAAAACTTCTTGAAGTAAATGTACAACGTAAGATTGATACGTACATCCTACGAATATAAGGCTATAACTAATATTGGAATTTTGATGAATATCCAACTAAGAATGATCATGTGTGAGGAAGTTGATACTGCCTAGGACCTGTAAAAAGAGTTCCGCGAAAAGGATTAACGCCTTCAACTTGTCCATGGCCTCCTGTTATAACATTTCCCATGCAAACTTCACACCCTTCCTCAGCAGCTCCATTAAGGGATGCATCACCTCAGCCAACCCCGGGATGAATCGCCTCAAGTAGGACACCTTGCGAAGGAAACTCTTTAGCACTTTTGTGGATTTTGGTCTTTCCATATCGAGTATGGCTCGTCGTTTATCCATGTCCATTTTTATCCCCTGGCGATTTACCACGGATCCCAAGAATTTCCCGCTAGTTACCCCAAAGGTGCATTTGAGGGGGTTCATCTTTAGCTTATACTTCCTGCAGTGAGTGAATACCCTCCTCAAGTCGTCTAGGTGGGATTCTTCCTTCTTGGACATAATCACCAAGTCATTGACGTAAAACTCCACCGTCTTGTGGAAAAGGTCGTGAATTATGGCCATCATCGTTCTCTGATAGGTGGCTCCTGCGTTCTTTAACCCGAAGGGCATGACCGTGTACATGAAATTGCCCAAGGGTGTTCAAAAGGCAGTCTTCTCCGCGTCAGCTGGATCCATTTTTATCTGATTATAGCCCACATACCCATCCATAAAGTTGTACATCTCATGGCCCGCTGTTGCATCGATCAAGCTGTCAATGGAGGGCAATGGGAATTCATCCTTTGAGCACGCCCTCTTCAGATCTCTGAAATCTACACATATCCTGATTTGGCTTTTGTCTTTCTTTCCCACAGGTACAATACTGGAAAACCATATCGGATTTTGTACCGGCACTATAAACCCCGCCATAAGAAGCTTCTATACTTCTTCCCTGATCTTTAAATCTAACTTTGCTTTGTATGTTCGAGTGGCCTGTTTCACTGGGATTGCTGAGGGCAAGACATTCAGTCTGTAGCAGCTTACCTCCGTGTCAACCCTAGGCATCTAGGTGTACTTCCACGCAAAGACATCTTTGAACTCCACCAGGATTTTAATTAACACCTCTCAAGGGGCTCCCTCCATATCCTTCGAAATAAAAATGGGGTTCGAATCCCCACCTTCTCTAGCCAAGTTGATCTTTTCTAATTCCAGGATATGTGGCCTAGGGCTGTCTTTCATACATTCCGGCTCTCCCTCCACTTATTCTACAAACTCTTGGATCCCAGAGTTATCAATTACTAGGCATTTCCCCTGGTTATCTACCATGAAGCATTCATACACCGAGTCAGCTTCATCATCTAGTCTCTCGGCTTCCCGCTCACACCTTCACAATTGATAAATAATTCTATCATCAGGCAAAATAATTTGCTTGCACTACCGATTTGCGTCTCTTTGGAAAGCTCTCTTTCTACGATTCTCATCCACCTCTTTCATTGTTTGCCTACTAAGAACGCTCTGTGTCTGCACTTGGTTCTCAATGGGATCAATTCTCGGGGTCATCCGATCACGAAGTTGTCTTGACAGGCTGGGGGGCCTTACTACCCCAAGATCACGTTATCCTTCATAAGTCACAATCGTTCGATCAGGTGCTTGCACCCTCTCTCGAGTTGATGGGATCCTTATCCCCCCAGTATATCTTATCACCATCGTAGCTTCTTTCTCCAGATTGGTATAGAAAGCTGCATCCACCATATGGGCATCTTGCTTTGCAAAAGGTTTCTTAGTAGCTCATATCACCACCTCCTTACCCTTTAGGTTTGCCTTAGCGCATTGGTGATAAGTGGAGGGTACCCACCCATGGTTGTGCATCCATACCCTACCTACCAACAGCTGATACAATGGCTCATAATTCATGATATGGAATTTAATATGAGAGGTGATGTTCCCCATCGTAATGCCCACATTAATGTAGCCCACTAATTTTGAGGCCGGATTGTCATAACTCGATATTGCCAATGAATGGGGCAATATTCTGATCTCTAACAGCCCGGTAGCATAGAAGGATCCCACCGGCATTATGTTGATGGATGCCCCTCTGTCTAACAATACTCATTAGAAAACTCAGTCATTAACTGATGCAGTAACATACAAAAGTCTATTTTGTGGATACCTGATCATCCTATCCACCTCCAAAAATGTGACTTCTGAGAGATATCTACTCACCAATTTAGCCATAAGCCCCTTCCATTTCAAGTGTGGGGCCATATTTTTCTTTGCGATCTCTAGAATGGCCTTAGTAATTTTCAGCCGGGACTCTTCAGGAAGGCCAACCTGGTCAAAGAACTAGCCAAACTTTGGAGAGCAATCCACGATTGCACACTTAATCCACGGATCCATCCGATCATCCTCAAGCTCATAAACTTCTTCCACGTCTCTATATGCAGCCTCATCATATGCTATCACTGCATTAACCTCCCCCAGAGAGCAGGCCCCCATCTACCCACTGAGCATCTCAACAACATCGAATGCTTATCCTTCTTGGTTCTCTCCACCTTCAGCCTCATCATCTAAATGCATGCAAGCCAACTCGAAAGTGCATTCTTCGAGAGAATCCTCTAAGTAACTACCCTAAGTGCCCTTAGAGTCATTCCCTCGATCCATTGCTCCATCATTGACCGTTCAGCCTCCTCATCGAAGGCGCTAGCCATATGGGCCCCGTGGGGCGGTAAAGGGTTATTGTTTACATTGATTTACGGCAACTCAATATCTCCATTCTTCACATAGAGGTCAATTAATATTATTAATGAAAAACACACCTTGGTAGGATGATTAACCCTGTTATGGAGAGCACAATAGTGGGGTTTCTCTTTATCTTCTCGGGTGAGCGGCGCAGAGAAGACATTAATCTATATGTAAACTTTATCGCGGACCATGAGATCATATAGGTTCAAAGCTTGATCCATCGTATAAGGTAGCTCGGGAGGATCCTCCTCGTTTTCAAATCTTCTCTTGTTGTTTCTACCCTTTCTATCTCCTCAACCGCCATTAACTTCTTCTCTACCCCCATCATTCGCGTAGTTGATCCTCGAGGGTATTCCCCTCCCCGAGGTAACTGTTGGCCTCATCAGCAAACTGGACAAAGCAGGAGGTGGTACTATGGGTTTCACCACTAATGCGATGTTCCTTGCTGCCTTCAAAAAGGCTGCAAACGTACCTTCTCTTGTATCATTAATCAGGTGACATATGTATTCGGGCAGCAAGCCTTCTGTACATACTTGTAAAATCTTGTCCTATCGTGTCTCCTCCTTCACATCTAGGGAGAGCTCGCGGAACCTTTGAATATAGGCCACAACGTCCTCTACTGGCTTCTGCTTCTCTCGAGCGAGCTAGGTGAGTGTGAACTCATCCTCAACAAAGAAAAACTTTTGCACATGCAAAACATGTAATTCCTCTTAAGAACCTACACTACCTGGGGCTAGGTGGGAATACCATGTGTAGGATTTATCTGTCAAGAATTTCGAGAACTCCCTTAGCCTTAACCTTTTATCATTGCAATGGGATCCCAGATTCTCGATGAACCTCTTCACATGTTCCTTGAAATTCGCACCTTTTCCCGTGTACTTTTTAAAGATTGGGGGAATATTACCCACTGGGTAGGGGGTTCATTATTATACTCCTCTGTGTAGGGAGTACAAAATTCATCGTATATGGAGGAGTACTCCCCTTTAGACACGGCTATGAACTTTAATAACTTTTTCTTCATGTCTTCCAAGCTGGTTGGCGAGGGGCTAGCTGACAACAACGTTGCTGTCATCGGGGTTGTTGAGGCTGGCACGCCTACTCTTTGACTTAATGCGACAGCTGGAGCGGCTGAAGCTACTCCCCCATTTTGCAACATCGGTTCCATTGTCACCGGTGGGACCATAGGGAAGGTGTTAATGGAGGCAGGTTCCACTACCCCCAGTAATAGTTGGAGATGGTATATTGGCTGGCGGGTGGTAAAGGAACTCACCCCCATGGGGGCTCCAAAAATTTCTTGGGCTCCCAACATTGCTTGGGTTGTCGGAGTCTTAATGAACTCTACAAATAGTCCCATCAACCCATGCATCTTTGCCTGACCTATTCTCCCTTGCGCGGCCATCGTCTCCGTGATACAAATGTCAGGTGCGCTAGGATCTATCCTTGTTGTCCCCCAACTTCAGGCAATGCAGCGTTACTTGCTTCTTCTTCACGCTGTATGGCATCGAAATCAATGTTTCTAATGGTGTTATCCTCTGGCATCTTTTCAAAAGAGAATACCTCCCCAGGGGAGTTGCCAAATGTAAGATGTGGGTTCTTCCAATACTATTAGTATTAAGTGAGGTGTAACCCCTTATCAAGATCGGGACTGACACCGTTAGATATAGAGCACAAGTCAGAGCCACAGGTGAATTGGAGATAGAGAGATATAATGTTCAAAGTTGCACTAAAGAACATATTGACATGAGCAGCGTGTGGTGAACGCAATGAATGAATGGGACCAGCAGGTAGCGTGGTCGGAAGGAGAAAGAACAAGCACTCTAGGCGCAATAAAGACAAGGCAGGATTGACAGGATCTAATTCTAAAGGAATAATCTAAACAAGGACACCCCCTGCACCGAGTCCCTGACCATTCCATAGCCGCCCATAATAGTGAGTCACTTCAAAGTTTACTTATTAAATTATGGTGTTTCCATCCATTTCTAAAGTATATGTATTAACGTAGAATATAAAATAATCATGTCACATTCACTACATAAACAATATACATATACGCATGTCACAACCGACAATGGAAAATTAAATAAATAATTAATTTAAATGCAAGGAATATACAAGATATTACATTTAATTTCTATTTAAATTTAGAATTGGATCAAACATTATAAATTCACATTTTCTTTTAACAAAATTGATTTGAAATTTGCACTATGTTTCACTCCCCCAAAATTTAAATTTTTACTGAAATTGGATTCGTGATTTAGAACTAGGGTTTTGAAGAATACAATAGAATTTGATTGAATAGTTGGAAATAAGTTTATCAAACCTATAACTATGAATTAACACAAGATAGAATCTCTATCTCTTATGATTATTATAGTAATTGAGACTGATTTATTTGTAAGAATATTTTTTCTAGGATTGTTCATAGCATATCATTAGGTTAGTTTGGCGTATACCGTTACAAGTCGTCATACAATGTCAAGACGAACTGAACTCAATCATCTACAAATTTTGAAGACTTCCTGACATCCCAAAAGGTATAAAACAATTTAGAGTATGAATTAATTCATAAAATTATATTTGGGATGTTTATTTTTTATCAAAGAGGCGAAACTTTTTTAACAAACCGAACCAGTTTGCCTATTTACAAAGGCCAAATCGAACCGGTTCGATGGACTGGAAAAATTGATCCGATACATCGAACCGGTTCGCCGCACCGCCTCAAAATTTTATTTTTCTATAAATACCTATTTCGTGGTTATTTTTGTTAAAGACTTTTGACTAAAACATTACTGCATATGTGGTGCAAAAGTTCTTCAAGTTTTGTGTGTCAAACCACCTTTTAATTCATAAACAAAGTATCCTTGAATATGATTCTTGTGAATTAGTTTAGAACCCTAGAAAGTTTTGTATCTTTGCATACACCTATTATGGAGAGGCACTCTACTGCTGACTTGTGATACCTACGGGAGTCACTACTGAAGATGAAGGCTGAGGTTGATGGAGGACTGCGATCCATTATGGTTCTTGGAGGGGATCACTTCTGATTCAAGATTGTGTGTATTTGTGGATCTACTAAGTGAGATTTATTATAGATTTCATTGTGTATATGTAAGTTGCGATTTACTTTTCATAGTGAAATAAGGGTTTGTTGATACCAAAATTAATATGCTGATGTGATCGAATCATACGAAGACACTTGTCAATCTACGTGGCACAATAACAACGAGGAACTTCATTTCCCCGACCAACTATGTTCTCTCCGAGCAACGAGGATATACCGAGGAACGTCAGCACCCCGAGGTACATTAGCGCTCCGAGGAACTCCTGATCAATGTGCAACTGAGGCGGTCCGAACTGCATCTCGGACGTAGCATTAATTGCCAGAATATCAACAGTTCAACTATTCATTGAATGTTTGGATCTTGACGCACACGCTGCATTAAATGTATTACCCTTTCATATGTATATCATTTAATGTATCAACCCATTCATGTACAGCCTAAGGGCTATAAATACCTTGTATCACCCTCATTCAAAGGGGCAGAATTTCTCGATAGAACTTATAATCGAGAATTTCCAAACACTCAGCAATAACATAACAGTGGACGTAGGCCATTCTTATAAGGCTGAACCACTTTAAAAATCTTTGTCTTATTTTATTTATCTGTGATTGAATAATTAGAGCGATCTAGTTTTTTACATCAACAGATTGGCGCCGTCTGTGGGAACGATTGTTATTATCGTTTTTCACCAAAAAAAATCATTCATCATCAATGGCGGATAATCCAGAATCTAGCAATCGAAACGCTGGAAATGTTGGAAATCCTCCAAATCCCTCTGCACCTCCAGATCTGGCCGAAATTATGACTAATCTGGCTCAAGGACAGACTGCCATGCAAGACACAATGAGGCAACTCTTATAAACCCTTCATGGTGGTGCACCTGCACGTTCAGGACATCAAAGTGGTCAGAGGCAAACTTATCATCTTTCTTCACGATCCAGGCGTACTGAGTCATGCCGCAATGAGGAGTCTGATGATTTCTCTTATCAACCTGGGCGAACTTCGTCAATAAGGGCGACAGATACTGATCAAAATATCACCCTCTCCCCAGAAAGGCCCAGTGCTTTAGAAAGACCGAGTAGGGCGTCTCCTTTTAGTCGATTAGGCCCTAGGAGGAATAGGAGTCCACCTAAGACCATGTCAAGGAGTTTTCGACAACCACCAGATCTAAGAGAAGGATCAGCACAATCACGACCAGTCGTTCGTCAAGATAGATCTCAAGAAGCTACCTCAGAACGATTGATTGCTTGAACCAATAGGCCCGAGGAAAGAAATGAAGCGTGGAAAGGATCTCTCCAACGGTTGGAGGATAAATTGGGAGAAATGGCTAAAGCAAAGAACCCCCTACAACGAACTTTTGTTCGAGGAACACCTTTTGTACAGGCCATTGTGGATTTTCCTACACCATCGAAATTTAAAGCACCCGTGGTAACTCCCAAATATGATGGAAAGACGGATCCCGTTCTACACATAGAACAGTATCAAGCTGCTGCTGACATCTATGTTGTTCCCGACGAGATGAGATGCAGGGCCTTCTCAGGAACTCTCACTGGATCTGCCCAGATATGGTACAACAATCTTCCTCGGGGTAAGATTTCAACTTTCTTTCAGTTAGCCGAGTTGTTTATTGGCAATTTCTGTTTTGGGGCAAAGCCAGTAAAACGAGTAGCACACTTGCTAAGTGTTAGACAAAAATCTGGGGAGAGTACTAGAGATTACATAACTCGTTTCAATAACGAGAAGCTAGAAGTCATAGATTACGAAGAGAAGACATCAATTACCGCTTTGATGAGTGGGTTGTTGCCTAATAAATTGTATTATACCTTGGCGAAAGATCCACCTAGAACTATGTCAGAATTGATGGCAAAGGCGGCCAAAATCATGAATGCCGAGGAGGCTATGGCTGCAAAGAAGAATATGGATAAAGAAACCAAGGTGGAAGACGACAAATCTAAGAAGAAAGAGCATAAAAACAATGGTGGAGATAAACATTCCAAGAATAAATGGGAAGTCATAAAGAAGTATGATAATTATACTCCTTTGAAAATGGGTATTAATCATGTCTTGGAGGAAATCAAGAACAATGAGGAGGTAAAGTGGCCAAAGAAACTGAAGTCAGACCCTGATTCGAGGAGTAGGGATAAGTATTGCGAATTTCACAAAGATCATGGTCACATGACCAAAAATTGCATAGCTCTTCAGAACGAGATTGAAACACTCATCCGAAGAGGAAAGCTAGCAAAATATGTTGATCGGGGAGGTGAAAGAAAGGATAATCACCGAGCTAGAGAAAGGTCTAGATCTCCTCGTCGGGCAGAGGAGAAGAAGAAGAGAGACCATGAAGATGATCCAGAAGATGACCCAGATCTTCCCAAGAAACCAAGACAGCCAGAACGAGAGGTATTTTCTATACGTTTTGGATCATTTGATTGTAATGTCATTACAGGAGGAGATGCAGGAGGAGGAGACCTAACTGCAAAAAGAAAGGCTTACCTCGGGGAGGCTCAAGCTTGTTCATATATTCAGCGAATAAACCTGGCCGAGGACGATCGTCCGAGGAAGGTAAACAAAGAGAAGCTGGTTATTGGCTTTTCAAAAAACGACTTGGCAGGTGTTCTTTATCCTCACGATGATCCTCTGGTGATCAAAATAAGGATGAAGGAAGTAGTAATTTCAAGGGTGTTGGTAGACAATGGAAGTTCAGCAGACATCATGTACTATTCATGCTTTGACAGCTTGAATCTAATATTATCTCAGTTGGAACCGTATCATAGACCCCTTCTGGGTTTTGCTGGCGAAAAAGTTTTTCCACTTGGGACGATCAAGTTGGATATACTCATTGGAACTTGGCCCGCTTGTCGAACAGAAAGAATACGCTTCTTTGTGATGGATAAGAATGTGCAGTCGCTTACAACATCATCATGGGAAGAGTTGGTTTGAAGAAATTCGAAGCAGTTCCATCTACAATGCATCAGTGCTTAAAATTTCCAACAAACTTTGGAGTAGGAGTTGTGAAAGGTGATCAAAAAGTAGCTCGGGAATGCTATTATTCGTCTGCCGAGCAAGAAGAACTTGAAGAGTCAAGGAAAAAGACCACTACTTACCAAGTGGAGGAAGGTACAGAAATTGAAACTCTCGATCCCAGAGATGAATCCCAACTTGTAAAAGGACAGGTGGTGGAATCTACAGAAAACGTTATTCTAGACGACGAGCACCCTGAACGAGTAACCCAGATAGGTTCAACGTTGGATGCTTCAATAAAACAAGAGTTGATAATTTTCTTGAGAAACAGGAGGAAAACTTTTGCATGGAGTCATGAGGACATGCCGGGAATAGATCCAGACTTCTTATGTCACGAACTCAATGTGAATAAAGAGATCAAGCCTGTAAAGCAAAGAAGAAGGGTATTTAGCCCCGAGAAGAATCAAGCTATTCAAGAGGAAGTCGACAAGCTCCAGAAAGCTCAATTCATTGAAGATGTGAAGTACCCAGACTGGTTGGCGAATGTGGTGATGGTAAAGAAGAAAAATAACAAATGGAGAATGTGTGTTGATTTCACTGATCTTAACAAGGCCTGCCCAAAGGATCATTTTCCATTGCCCAGAATTGACCAACTAGTAGATGCTACTTCGGGGCATGAGCTGCTTAGTTTCATGGATGCTTACTCTGGTTACAACCAGATCAAAATGAAACCAGAAGACAGGGAAAGCACTTCTTTTATTACCCCTAGGGGAACTTATTGTTATAATGTTATGCCTTTTGGTTTGAAAAATGCAGGAGAGACATACCAGCGGCTGATGAACAAGGTTTTCACCGAACAAATCAGTTGCAACATGGAAGTCTATGTCGATGATATGCTGACAAAAAGCAAGAAAGCTGCAGATCATCTAGTTGACTTAGCTCAGACATTTGATCAGCTGGATAAATACCAGATGAAGCTCAACCCGACGAAGTGCACATTTGGAGTACGAAAAGGAATGTTTCTCGGATATATTGTCAACCAGCGAGGCATTGAAGCGAATCCAGATAAGATCAAAGCTCTTTTAGGGTTGCGATCTCCAACAACAAAGAAAGAAGTGCAGAGTCTTACAGGACGAGTTGCAGCGCTCAACAGATTTGTGTCTCGGGCAACTGACAAATGCCTCCCATTCTTCAGAACACTTCGAAAAACTTTTGAGTGGACTGATGAATGTGAGAAGGTCTTTCAAGATTTGAAAAAGTATTTGGGAGCACCTCCATTGTTGTCCAGGCCAATAACAGGAGAGACGTTGTATTTGTATCTGGCAGTATCAGAGAATGCAGTCAGTTCAGCATTGATCAGATTGGAGAATGGAGTCCAAAAACCAATCTATTATACAAGTAAGGCTTTCCGAGGTGCAGAAATTAGGTACCCAAAGCTGGAAAAATTGGCATTGGCATTAATTGAAGCAAGTAGAAGAATGAGGCCATATTTCCAGGCCCATACCATCATCGTTTATACCGATATGCCATTGAGACAAGCCCTTCATAAACCAGAAAAGTCAGGAAGACTGATGTACTGGGCAGTAGAACTCGGTGAATATGATATTGTGTATGAGCCCAGATCATCATTGAAAGGGCAAGCTGTAGCAGATTTTATAGTAGAGTTTACATATCCTGATACCCCCAAGGAACAAAAGCTGCTCGATGACCAACCTGTGGATGTTACAGGATCAACAGACATAAGTCCAGACCAACTCCGGTTGGTAAAAGGGCTTGTGGATGTTGAAGGATCATCAACTTCAAACTCGGACCAGCTCCAGTTGGATGAAGAACGAAAAGAGATGGTCAACGAGGAGCGAAAAGTGTCAGGGGAGGATGAAAAGAAGCAACAATTATTTCATCGAGGAACTCTATCAGATAAGAAATTTGAAGACGGGCTGCCCATATGGAGATTACATGTAGATGGCTCATCTTGCACAGCAGGTTGTGGGGCAGGAATTGTTTTGAACACTCCAGACGAAATTGACATGGAATATGCTTTGTGATTCCAATTCAAAGCCTCCAATAAAGAGGCTGAGTATGAGGCCATGATAGCAGGTCTTAATTTATCAAAGAGTATGAAAGCGCAACAAGTGATGGTATTCAGTGATTCTCAATTGATTGTGAATCAGATGATGGGAACGTATGCAGTTAAAGGAGAATTAATGGTCAAATATCATGCCAAGGTAATGGAGTTATTGGCAGAATTTGATGCGATTCAGTTGATCAGGATACCCAGAATAGAAAATGCACAAGCAGACGTACTGGCCCGACTAGCATCAGCTACTCGTACCGAGCTGCGAAGAACAATACCGATTGAAGTACTGGAAAGTCGGAGCATAGATGAAGACTTAACGATGAATGTCATTGCCCTTGATTTAGGACCATCTTGGATGAATCCCATCAGGGTATATATTGAAGATGGAGAATTGCCTGAGGATAAGCTTGCTGCCAAGAAATTGAAGTATAAAGCTGCTCGGTATGTATTAACTAATGGTATTTTATATAGACAAGGAATTATGGCAGGTTTGCAGAGATGTGTACATCCCTCCGAAGTGAAAGAATTGATTGAAGAGATCCATGAAGGGTCTTATGGAGCTCATGTAGCAGGTCGAACACTTTTGCAAAGGGTAATGACTCAAGGATACTACTGGCCGACGATGAGGGCTGATTGTATAGCCTATGCTAAGAAATGTGACAAATGCCAACGTTTTTCCTCCATCCGACGAACTCCACAAGCATTGTTGACACCCATAATTTCCCCTTGGCCATTTGCCATGTGGGGAATTGATTTGGTTGGACCATTGCCGACCACCCGAGGAAGATTCAAGTACCTTGTCGTGGCAGTGGACTATTTTACTAAGTGGGTAGAAGCTGAGCCGCTTATCGATATGACGTACGAGAAGGTATACCAGTTTATTTGGAAGAATATCATCTGTCGATATGGTCTCCCTCATGCCTTCATCACAGATCATGGAACACAATTTGACAATGAGGAGTTCGCTGCCTATTGTCAATAATCAAACATCCTGAAGACCCATTCAGCACCAGGTCATCCTCAAAGCAATGGGCAGACTGAGGTGACGAACAGAACGCTGCTAAATGGTTTGAAGAAAAGACTAAGTGAAGCTAAAGCTAACTGGATTAATGAGCTACAATCAGTATTGTGGGCTTACCGAACAACTCCCCGAGCAGCAACTGGAGAATCACCATATATGCTGGCATTTGGAAGTGAAGCTGAATACCTGCCGAGTTGGGCCTACCAACACACAGAGTGCTGAATTTCGATTCTCCGATCAGTGACTTGATGAGAAGACTGGATTTGGATATGCTCGAAGAGGTCAGAGAAGAGGCAGCCATTAGGAATGCTGCTTATCAACAACGAACAGCTATGTTCTACAACAAAAGGGTAAAGAAATGCGATTTAAAAGAAGGAGATTATGTGCTGAAGAAGGTCATTCAGAAGCACAATAAATTGGAAGCAAATTGGCATGGACCTTACCGAGTTACAGAAGTTGTTCGACCAGGAACTTACCGAATAGCAACTCTAGAAGGAGAAGAATTCAAGAATGCTTGGAATGCTGAACACCTTCGCAAGTATTGTCAATGATGTAAAATGTACAACGGGTCTATCAATATGAATAAAACGATGATGTTTTTCACATATTTTCTCTCCTTTATTTGAAACTTTTTCGAGGAATATTAGTGTTGTACACTACGCTGCTTGATAGCAAGAAGAAGACGATAGTTCAGACCCATGATCAACTCCGGTTGGTAAAAGGGCGAGAACAACTGATATACTTCCTTTGGTTAGGAGGCGTACACTGGCGTGATCAACTTCGGTTGGTAAAATAACTAGTGTACAAGATAGTTTGAAAGAACACGATAGTTCAGACCCATGATCAACTCCGGTTGGTAAAAGGGAGAGAACAACTGATATACTTCCTTTGGTTAGGAGGCGTACACTGGCGTGATCAACTTCGGTTGGTAAAATAACTAGTGTACAAGATAGTTCGAAAGAACACGATAGTTCAGACCCATGATCAGCTCCGGTTGGTAAAGGGCGAGAACAACTGATATACTTCCTTTGGTTAGGAGGCGTACACTGGCGTGATCAACTTCGGTTGGTAAAATAACTAGTGTACAAGATAGTTTGAAAGAACACGATAGTTCAGACCCACGATCAACTCCGGTTGGTAAAAGTGAGAGAACAACTGATATACTCCTTTGGTTAGGAGACGTACACTGGCGTGATCAACTTCGGTTGGTAAAATAACTAGTGTACAAGATAGTTCGAAAGAACACGATAGTTCAGACCCACGATCAACTCCGGTTGATAAAAAGGCGAGAACAACATTCTTATAATGCCAATTTATGTTGGTCGGGAGGTAATATTATTACAAAAGTTCCTCAGAGAACAAAAATATTCCAAACTGAACCAAGTATGGTTGGTCGGGGATAAAAACCCACTAACTGTAGTTGGTCGACGAGGATAAATTATTGACCTTGGTTGGTCGGACACTTTATGAAAATATTTCAAGATGAACCAAGTATGGCTGGTCGGGGATAAAAACCCATCAACTATAGTTGGTCGACAAACATTATTTAACAACCTTGGTTGGTTGGAAACATTTTGAACATTTTATATTCATTACTTTATTATTAAGTGATTGAACAACCTTGATACTTGTAATTTTTTATTAAGTTGCTCGATGAACAATATTATTGTTATCTTTTTAACAGATATATATGCACAAATATAAAGGTGTTTGATAAACACAACACAATAGCAAAATTTGCAAACAGAAAATGAAAGTCTTTCATCAAAATTCAAAATAAATTACAGGTTACATGAATGTACTAACTATTACATTGATATTCCTATTCTATTGGTTTCTTGCCCTTTGCTTTAGAAACAGGCTCTTCGCCAGCAGGAGGATCTTCCAGGCAAAGGGGAGAATTAATAAAGTTCAAGTCCTTCAGCATTCTGACATTCATTATTGAAGGTGTATCCAAGAGATGCTCGGGACGCGATAATTCAGTCTGAGAATGAAGACTATAGTCACCAAGATATTTTGAAATTAAACTCCAAGGAATAGAACGGGATGGGATCCATTCCATGTCCAATTTGAAAGGTGGCACAGGCAAGTCTAGTAACCCTGGAGCATGATAATCCCATAAAAAATGCCCTTGTTCCAATTTTAATACACCCAGGGCGTTCAACCACCCCTGCTTATAACCTTCGTTATTGGCGCATTCAATACGAGCATCTAAATAAATAAAGGCTTCATTATATCTTGCCATCCAAAATTCCCTAGGCTGTTTATGGAATTGGAAGGTTAATCTATCCAATTGTTCATGAAGATTTTTGGTAAAAAGGTCTTTTGTATGCAGAGCAGATTTCGTCGCTGTAAGTTGATCTTCCAGAGACAGATTTTTATTGGACAGTTCAGTCAGAGCACGGTCTTTTGCGTTCAATTGGAATGCTTGAGTTTCCAGAGTAGACTGAGTGCGAGCCTCTTCAACATTACGGCTGAGAACTCTTGATCGACTCCGAGCAGCAACTGGAGAACTCTGTTCCTCGACAATATTTTGAATAGCTCTTCCTTGCCCACGAGAACCTCTTCCTCGTCCCCGAGCAGTAGCAGAAGCACTAGATCTTCTTAAGTTATCCAGTTCTTGCCTTAATTTGGCATTCTCGACCTCTAAGAACGAGAAACCTTCATCAGTAACTGGTACTAAAGCAATGGAAGATGATGCTGCAGATTCATACTGAGCCAACTTTTTCTGCAAATTATTGTTCTCCTGTTCCAGCAACTCAGCAATCTGCCTGCAGGCCTCAACCTCACCTTTTAGAGTTCTTTCTCTAACATCATATCCAGCGAGGATCTTTTTATGGCCTGTTTCAGAAGAAAGCTGCTGATATCTATTTTCATATTCCTTGTGCAGCAAAGCAGTTGATTCATTATGTTGATTCTGAAGATCTTCTAAGATACAATGAAGTTCCTCGATCAATTCGTAGTATGCCACATTATTGGCCACAGATCTATCAAGTAGATCCTTCAAGTACCGGTAAGCCTCAACTGCTTGCTCTGAGGCATCGTGGCCAAGGATGTCGACAATCTCTGATACACTTAGGTCTGTATGACCAGCTTTATAATATCCATGGCATTGTCGCATCAACTCAGTATCAGGGGCAGATATCAATTCCATTCTGGCCAAAAACTAATAAAGAAGAGAAGGCAGGAGTTAATAAATAAAAGCAGACAGAGTATCAACAATGAAGAGGAACAAAGATGTATTTTATTAGATCATCAAAAGATTACATTGTTTGATTACAAATAATGAAAGATAGAAATAATACCGAACAACTTCACACCTTTTCCTTGTCTCCCAAGACTTTCTCGGGAGGCTGGGATGAGGAGCTCGGTTGCTCGGTGGTAACGGCAACTTGGTCGGCAGGAGTTGAAAATTTCTCAGGAGGAGGAGGCATGGAAGAAATATCCTCGATGGCAGAGGATAGAGATGCAGGGACTTGATCACCTATGGCCACAGAAGATTCATCAGAGACAGGCTCATCTTCTTCTTCTTCCACAATTGGTGGAGGAGGACCAGGGAGGTGTAGTTGGAATAGCTCAGAGTCATCCTTGATCTTCAATTCCTGCAGAGCAGCTACCCAGCCATCGTGTAAGTATTTCAACTTCCCATATTGAACTTGGGATGTCATCACAGCAATCCCCTTATCCCATCCTTTATCCCAGCCAGCGCTGAAGGATTTTTTGACTGCGATCTTTCTTCTCAGTTTCTCCGAGGAGAGCTTCACGTCCAATTCTTCTTTTTTACTTTTAATATCTCACAGGGCGGACAATTCTTCCTCTGCCTTCTTCAGTTTATCCTCAAGCTCTCCAAAATTCTTGAGCTTTTCATCATATTTCTTATGCTCAACCTCTAAATCTGTCACTTTATTCTCCAAAATCTTGGAGGTCTCAGCCATCTTCACCTTCTCGGCCTCAACTGTTGACAACTTTTTCTCCCAAACAGCTTTTTCCTCAATGTACTATTGACGAGATTCTTTCAAGGATTGGGCCAAACCCAGCAGAGCATCATCAACATCTGACGAGGAGCTGGAAGCTTTAATAGATTCATCTTTCTTCACTATGTTATTAAAATAATTCACCAGCTGAAAGATGAGAAAACAGTAAAGTCAATACAAAAATGCAAGAATTCAGAGAAAGAAAGAAAATCCAGAGTATGAGAAATTTACTGAAGTAAGATGACGAGTAGCTAGGGATGTCAGCATATCCCTAGAAATTTTTTTCATCAAATCCTTGGACCTCGGGAATGATCCAAGTTTTTACCGAGCTCATTGCAGAGCTCGGAGGAATGATGGTTGGAACACCAGCACCACCAACAGGTAAAGAGGAGGCAGTTTCAACCAGATTGACTGAGGATGATTTCCTCAATCTCCTCAAAGGGACCTCAGCAGATTCAACCAAGGAAGAACTCTTGGTCGGAGAGATAGTAATCACTTCCATAGGAGCAACTTTCTTGCTCGGAGCCACTGGGGGCTTCTCGATAGCTTTGGAAGGTGCAACATCCACCTTCTTAGTCCCTTCTGGGACATCAGTTTTGCTCTTCTTGGCCCCAGCAGCAGAAGTAGTGTCATCAAATAGAGAAGGAGGAGCTCTTTTCTTGCCCATTCTATGACTTAAAGGAAGATGAGAATCTGAAGAAGAGTCCTCTGGAGTTGAAGTTGGCTCAACAGGGCGAGCAGTATAAGAGGTTGTATAACTCTTATACTGCAGCAAATATGATGCAGACCTGATATGCTCGTCTGCAATGTTTTTATGCAAACCCCAGATAAGTTTCAGATGCTTGATATTAACTTATGATTCCTTTGGAGTTTTTCTTTTACTATCAACTGCAAACAAATACATAATGAGATATCAGTCATACATTTTGTCAAACATGATAAAAGCATAATTTCATAAAATAAAATGAAAAATAAACCTATCCCATTGCCATATGGGGGCCATCTGGGACCGTTGTATACTCCATCTCCGATTAAAGGGGCATATTGCCAATTTTTAATAATCACCCCATGTTCAAAATAATCTCTATTTGAATCAGGGAGGTTAACTACAAGAACTCTATTCAGAAACCTAGTTTTTAAATAATAAATATTACCTAGTGTGGCCCACTTATAGCAATACATAATTTCAGGGATCCCTATACGAGTCCCATGAGTTAAATTTAATTTGTACACCCCATTAATTATTCTCCAGGAATTGGGGGCTATTTTTGCAGGGACAAGATCGAAATACTGACAAAACTCAAGACACAATGGGCTTGGTGGAAAAGAAAATCCACATTCAGCAACAAATAGACTGGGGAACCAATGTCCCTCAGCTAATCGAAAATAATCTAAAGGCTCAGAAAGAACTTCTAGAGTTACCCAGGAAGGAATGGAAAAATCAGAACGAAATTTCTCAACAGATTCCACAATATAAACCATACTGAATAAAAGAGATATAGAAGAAAGGAAGAAGATCTTACAGGAAGAAAGGAGGTATGTTGACAACGAACGAAAACAAGGATGAACGCACAAGAGAGAAGGAGAGAATAGAAAGCTTGAATGCAAGAAATTAGGAAAAGAAGAAGACGGTATGGCTACCTAAGAAGTTTAAATACTTTACCTTGGGAAGCGGCGAAGGAAATGATTACAAAAAAGAAACTATCGAACTTCCGACGGCTAAAAGGACAAAAAGGGCACAAAGATCGAAGCGCTCTTAAAAGTTCGAAAAAAAGGCGGATTCTTTGAATTTGGAAATAAATTCAAAAATGATGCTCCTAAAACCCAGGAACATCATTCAATATTGCCATATACCGAGAAAGAATATTCCATACTCCTCAAAGTTCGAAATATGAAACATTGGGGGCTTCTGTTGATACCAAAATTAATATGCTGATGTGGACGAATCATACGAAGACACTTGTCAATCTACGTGGCACAATAACAACGAGGAACTTCATTTCCCCGACCAACTATGTTCTCTCCGAGCAACGAGGATATACCGAGGAACGTCAGCACCCCGAGGTACATTAGCGCTTCGAGGAACTCCTGATCAATGTGCAACTGAGGCGGTCAGAACTGCATCTCGGACGTAGCATTAATTGCCAGAATATCAACAGTTCAACTATTCATTGAATGTTTGGATCTTGACGCACACGCTGCATTAAATATATTACCCTTTCATATGTATATCATTTAATGTATCAACCCATTCATGTACAGCCTAAGGGCTATAAATACCTTGTATCACCCTCATTCAAAGGGGCGGAATTTCTTGATAGAACTTATAATCGAGAATTCCCAAACACTCAGCAATAACATAACAGTGGACGTAGGCCATTCTTATAAGGCTGAACCACTTTAAAAATCTTTGTCTTATTTTATTTATCTGTGATTGAATAATTAGAGCGATCTAGTTTTTTACATCAACAGGGTTTTACCCCAAAGGGGTTTTTCCTGAAATTTGGCCTTTGTTGGATGTTGGTTTGATTTATCTCTTTTATCACATAGATGCATGTTTAGGATAAAAAGATAAAATCAATTTAATAATTCACTTTCGCATTTAAAACTTGTGTTGCAATATTTTGTGTTTAAAATCACCCATCGCAAATTAATAATTGATTGAATATATTTGCACTCTCAAATTGGTATCAGAGCAGGTTGCACTAATTTATCACCTTTGTTTTCCTGCTTTTTGGGTGATAGTTTGTTCATCTCTCTTGTGACTAATTTTGTTTTCTCTCGATGGAGTTTCATACTATTGATGTTGTTAATCATGACATGTTTAATAAGATTCACGACCGTGATGATAAATTAAATCTTTTGAATTTGAAACTTTAAAAAAGAAATAAAATTTTGGAAGAAAAAAATTCTCATTTTAAAAACATGGTTGAATATTTGCAAATATTTCAAACTTAACGAGATATATGCCGTGACCAATTTGTTGCCTTGTTTGGTAACTTTATTATGATAAAAGTGGGCAAAAAGGAGAGTGATGATAAAGTCCTACTTTTAGAAAAAGAATTAGAGGGCTTAAAAAATTCTAGGGTTCATGTTTGTGCCGCCGAGGAAAATAGTTTAATTAATGATTTTACGGCACGTGAGAAGACTCTTAAGGATAAGTTTATTTTAATTGAGGGTGGCCGTGATAATTTAATTAATGATTTTACAGTAGTCCAGCAGCCACCGCCCATAGTCGAGGGTATATTTTCTATCTATGGGGCTATAGGGCATATTTTGTTTTACACGGGAGCCTCACGTTCTTTTATAGCCACTAGATTTGCACAGGCCATAGGGTTATTAGACATGGCTGACAGTATTGTTACTTTTGTAGATTCGCCGATGGGTAATGGGACGCCTATTCTCTTTATATGTCGAAATGTGAGTATACAGATAGGGAGTCTGATTTTATCGGCTGATATGCTTATTTTAGACATCTTCGAGTATGATGCTATTATCAGCATGGATTGGTTAGTCGCGTACAGAGCTATGATTGATTATTATAGTCGAGGCATTATTTTTTCTATTCCGGGACAAGAGATGTTCCTTGTGGCGATGCCTTGTTCTGAGGGAGGATCGTCCACTTATTTGTATTATATAGAGGGGGAGACCTCTACAGGAGTGATGATTCCCCTTGACTCGATACCGATAGTTTGTGAGTTCGCTGATGTAGTCCAGGAGATACTGGGGCTACCTCCCAGTAGGGAAATAAAGTTTGTGATTAATTTAGTGTCGGGTACTCGATCAATAGCTCGTGCGCCTTACTGTATGGCTCCTGCAGAGATGAAGGAGTTAAGGGATCAGATAGAGAAACTTTTGGGACAGGGGTTTATTCGTAGGAGTACCTCGCCTTGGGGTACCCCTGTGTTATTTTTAAAGAAGAGAGATGGTTCTTTACGGCTGTGCATGGATTATCGAGAATTAAACAAAGTCACAATACGAAACAAATATCTGTTACCTCGAATTGATGACTTGTTTGATCAGTTGTGAGGAGCATCCTACTTCTCTAAGATAGACTTGAGATCTGGTTATCATCAGTTGCGTATCAGGGAGCATGATGTTTCTAATATTGCGTTCATAACCAGATATGGATCGTATGAGTTTTGGGTTATGCCATTTGGGTTGACTAATGGGCCGACAGTATTCAAGGACTTAATGAATAGGGTGTTCAGAGAGTTCCTAGATTAGTTTGCCATTGTCTTTATTGATGACATCCTAATTTATTCCCAGACAGAGGAGGATCATGCCGAGCATTTGCGACGGGTCCTGCAGACACTACGTGAGCATCAATTGTATGCTAAATATGAGAAATGTGGATTCTTGCTTCGGGAGGTGCAGTTTTTGGGTCATATTGTGTCTGAGTTAGGTATATCAGTGGATCTTAGCAAAGTATCAGCGGTGAAGGAGTGGGGATAACCCACGACACAGACGGAGGTACGTAGTTTCTTGGGTTTGGCCGATTATTATAGACGGTTCATCTGAGGTTTCTCGAAGATTGCGGGTCCAATAACTAATCTAAACCGTAAGGGCGTACCATTTATTTGGTATGATGTGTGTCAGTTGGCATTTGATAAGCTGAAAGATAAATTGACTTCAGCACCCGTACTAGCACGCTCAATCCAGGAGTGGATTACTTAGTTTACGTTGATGCATCATTACAAGGGCTTGGTGGAGTATTGCATCAGGAAGAGAAGGCTATAGCTTATGCCTCTAGTAAGCTTAAGCCTCACGAGAAGAATTACCCCACCCATAATTTGGAGCTAGCAGCAGTTGTGTTTGCTCTTCGGATTTGGATACATTATTTATTGGGAGAGAAATTTTGCCTATTTACAGATAATAAGTCACTATAGTATTTGTTCACTCAGCGGAAGTTGAACATGCGCCAGCGTAGGTGGCTTGAGTTAGTGAAGGATTATTAGTTTGATATACATTATCACCCAGGGAAGGTTAACATGGTAACAAATATGTTGAGCCGAAGGCCAGTAGAGGAGTTGGCAACGGTGTGGAAGATGAAGTGGAAGGAACTGGGACATCAGGATGCAGTTGCCAGATCATTTATATCAGTTATTACTGTTACACCTCAGATCTTGATGAGGGTGGTACAGTCTTAGGCAACAAATCTGTTTTGTTAGGAGAAAATTCTACAGCTTTTGGCCGAGGGAGCAAAGTCCTACTCAGTGAGTTCCGAGGGAGGCTTTCACTTCAACGGTAGACTAATTGTTCCAGAAGGAGTGGAGTTGCAACATGCGGTGATGATAGAGTCACATGGGTCCCATTTTTTTGTACATCCCGATGGAGATAAGATGTACCGGGACATGCGGCGATAATATTGGTGGAGTGGGATGAAGAAAGACATTGTCGAATTCGTCTATAAGTGTGCCACTTGTCAGTTAGAGAAGGTGGATCATCAGAAGCCAACTGGGTTACTTCATCCATTAGAGATCCCGATGTGTAAATGGGAGAGCATTTCCATGGACTTCATCACAGGGTTACCTACTACTCAGTGAGGTCACGATTCCATATGGGTGATTATGGATCGATTGACTAAGGTTGCTCATTTTTCCCCAGTTTGGATTGATTACTCTACTGGATAGTACACCCATATTTTTATATCTGAGATAGTGCGATTATATAGGGTACCGTTCAATATTGTGTCCGATCGGGACATATTTTGTGTCCCAATTTTGGGAGAGTTTTCACGAGGCTATGGGTACCGAGGTGCGATTGAGTACATCTTATCACCCGCAGACAAATGGGCACACTGAGTGTACTAACCAGATGCTAGAGGATATGTTATGTATATGTATCCTGGATTTTAGGGGAGGTTGGGAGCAGTACCTTCCACTCGTGGAGTTTTCATATAATAACTCCTACTAGTTCATCATCGGTATGGCCCCATTTGAGGCTTTATACGGTAGACCTTGTTGTTATCCTGCGTGTTGGTTAGAGGTGGGGGACAACAAGCTACTTGGTCCAGAGGTGATACAGGATACGTCTACCAGGATTGAGATGATTTTTAGTCGCATTCGGATAGCTCATGACAGACAGAAGAGCTACGCTGATGAAAATAGGTTCTTCAGGGAGTTCAGTGTGGGGGAGCAAGTTCTTTTGCGGCTGTCTCCTATGAAAGGGATAATGAGATTTGAAAAGAAAGAGAAATTGGCGCTAGATTCTTAGGACCATTTCCTATTATCGAGATAGTTGGACCAGTAGCATACAGACTAGGGTTACCGGAGCACTTGCATCGTATCCATGACGTGGTCCATATTTATTCGCTTAGGCGATATCTCCATGATGAGTTGGCTCACTCTCATGTTCAATTAGAGGATATTAAGTTGAAACCTGATATTTCTTACGAGGAGAGATCGGTGGCGATCTTGGACTATAGCGAGAGACGGTTGAGATTGAAAGTAGTTTCGCTCATGCATGTCCAGTGGGCGCACCATAATATTGAGGAGTCTACTTGGGAGCACAAGGATGAGATGCGCGCCAGATACCCGCAGTTTTTTATACCAGGTATGCTTGTAATTCCAAATTTCGAGATAAAATTCCATTATAAGGGAGGAGTATGTAATACCCCGTAATTTTAATGACTTTTAACATTAGATTAATTAAAAGTAACATGGGGATTAATTGGAATTAATTATGATAATAATTAGAATTAATACGGATTCAATATTACTAGAGAATAAAGTAATATGTGATTGACATTGAATATTACTTAGTGATTAAAAGTAATATATGATTATATGGTCGCGAGTGAATAATACGCGAATTATTGAAATAAAGTCGGGACGCGTGTGTGAATCGTGTCGGACTAAATTGAAAGGGATAAAAGGGAAATTATTTTTAAGTCATTCTAATGGTCATTTTGAGTGTACCGTTGAGTCCTAAAGGGTTGAAATAGGCATAAAAGTCTACCCGGGGGTTTAATTTAGGTCTCGGGTCAATTGGGAACAAAAGGACACCCCAGAGGGGTGTTTTGGTAATTTTATTTGGGAGATGAATAGTAACTAGGGAAATTGGGTTTTATTATATAAGTGAGGACATTAGATAACTTAGGTTCATTCACCCAAAAATAAAGGAAAGGTCTTTGAGGAAAGTGAGAGGTTTTTCCAAGGAGAGGAAGAGGTTTTGAGAGCAAACCAAGGGACAACCACCTTGCACCAACACCGAAAAAGTGACCGAAAAAGAGGAGGGGACCTCCTACACATATCTTCTCTAAAGGATCAGACGTACACCTTCAGTCAAGTATAATTCTTAATCCAATTAATGAGTACAATATCCATGTTAGAATAAGATTAATATTCACCCATGAGAATTGTGAAATTGGGCATGAAATAATGAATAAATTAATTAATGGTATAGGTATTGCATGTAGTTGAGAAATTCACATGTTGAGGTTATCAGATTGTTGATTTGAATTGTAAATCACGAAATTATATTCTGGGTTTTATGAATAACATAAATGGTGAATATAGAATTTGAGGATTCTAAGGATTATATTGATTTAGATAAAAACCTTTATTAAAATTAAGGAATTAGATATTTTTTATGTGTTATAATCACCCATAAACATGCATAAATGATGGTGGGATAATTGGGATTCATTAAAATATATTCCATGTGGGTTTGGGTGTAAGAAAATGGTGAAAAACGTAGAAAACTGTGGTTGGGGATGAACTGCTAAAACGTCGAACGATCTGGGAAGTTGTTTGAAATCGTTCAAACAAGACATGATGTCGTTCGAACGAGATGTTATGTCATTTGAGTGAGAAGTTTAGGGACTTCTAATGAGATTTTAGAAATCCTATTTTAGCCCAGAAAAAGTTTGGAAATTCGTATTTTGGCCCATAGTAGGTTCTGAATAATTTTTTGGTACATTAACAAAGAGTGAGAGACTTGGGTTAATGCTAAGAAATTATATATTGAATAAAGAAAGGAATTATGTTATTGATAACTACATAACAAAAAACAATAATGAGATTGAATCGTAATTATCAAGTACAGGTAGTATTCGATAAATACAACGGGTACTTGGGGTAAGATGAATTCCTAATACGTTATATAGGTCGAGTGTGTACCTATTATTATATAAGTTGAGTATATAACTATTGCTTGATGATTTATGTGTATGACATACCTAACCTACTTGCTATCGACGGGAGGTTTGCGCGTTGAAGGTTATCATATCCCGATGAGCCTTATGGGGGCTTTTTGACTTGTTGCCCCAGAACATAGGACATAGGTTGGATTTCCATTAGTGAAAATAATGGTATTGAATGATCATTTGGGTGCGCAGATATGTGCGTATCCCAAAGGCTTAGAACTATGTTCGTCTCCAATACTTGTGTCTTGATATTTATGGTTCGAGGGATATACCGAACCAACAGTCCTTTACACAGAGACGAGATGCATTGGGACTAGATAACAGATTATGCATGCACCGCAGTTGTGTCTCGGGGTGCAGTATTGTATATATATAATAGAGTGAATGTATAGATATACTTGTGATATTATCTACTGTGTGAATTAAGTAAACATAAAAGATAGTGAAATCTAAAATTAATTAAGTTTGAGAATACTTAATTATACTAAGAATTGAACTAATATATATTTATTACATGTGTTGCGAAGAAAATACGTGGGGAAGATAAGGGCTATGGATAGTTGACACAGTGATATAATCTAGTGAAAGTGGGAATAATAACTAGAACAACTTGGAGATACGTTAGGCATGTACACTAGATGGGAGGTGAGAATCTCAAGAGAGAGTCCGAGAATCTAACATGTATATAATAATTGCTAATTGTAGCATATATTCACTTGATGTTTTTAAAATCTTTTACAATTGGGCTCTGACCCATTTTCTCTTTCATATTCTCTTCCCTTTTGTATATAGTATATCAGGCCACAGGGACGCCCAGCATAGATGATTGGATATTTATTCACTATAGATACTATGGAGTTGTGGACTTTGCATTAGATGCATCATTCTATTGATTCATGTACTTTGTAGTCATTTCTTTTATGGCATGTTGCTAAAGGATTCGTGTCATTTCCATTCTATCTTAGTCAGTGGTTTTATTTGTGTCGGATTTGGATACATTTGGTTTTATTTGGTTTATTATATCAAGATGTTTGAATCTAGGAGGTTTATTCCAGTTACATTAATTAAGTTGTGATGCTAATTATTCATTATTCAGTGTTGTGGACGGTTTATATTGTAACTTGTTAGTATTGTTAAAAAGGACTTTTATTAAAAATTAAAATCAGAAATTTTGACACTAGCTTAATTGATTACTAGGTGGTTAATAAAGAAAGAAAATTATTTCGACAGTGATGCTAAGAATGAGCCAACTGAATAATTCGAGTTAATTGGATAGAGGATTGGCCACCCGGTATTTAATTAAGTGGGTTGTTACATAATGCTTCTTTTGATCAAGCCAAAACCTTTGTTTGTTTTAGAGGGTCAACCATTCCCTATGACGTTAGAAAAGGTTAACCCATAGGTGTCCTTCCACCCATTTACACATGTTCACATTGTAGTAGGAAAGGTCACCTTAGGCGTTTTTGTTTCGATCTTCGAAAAAATCCTAGGTCGTTGAAGTATAGTGTTTCCTTGGTTCCCGAAACCTATCATATTAAATACACATCGGTTTGGGTTAGGAAATCACTTTTAGCGACATTATATGGTAGACTAGTTGATTCTTATTTGCTTGCACATGATTCTTCTCTTGCTATATCCTATAGATGATTGTGTTTGCATGTTTGAAATACGCTAGTTGCACTTCATGATATATTCTTGCTAGTGTTATGACATGTGTACTTTTTGTATGATATTTCTTCTTTTATTGATTCATGTTGAAAAATACAAAAAGATTTTTAGTTTATATATTTTGAAAAATAAAAAAAGATTTTATTTTTCTTGAAAAAATATTTTGAAAAATTAAAAAAAAAAAGTCGATTCTCTGTGTATTTTAGTTTTACACATTTGGTGTGGCATATTGGTGTGTTTGGATCCAATTCACTATCCAATTTCCATGTGGCTAGGACATTTGGTATGACTTTAGATGCTTGAATAGATCTTAACCATGTTTATGGAGTTGTTTCGAAATTAACTTGCTTTATGGATTCGACTTTGTGTATGCCTATATGCACACACATACATAAGCTTATTGGATTTTGACTTCATGATGTATGTTTAAGCTTGGTGAGATGTTCTCTTATCAATTTTTTCAACTACATGTTTATTTGATTATGGAGGATTTGTGCATGTAAGAATCGTTGTCCATGAGGATTTTATTTGATATTGAAAAAATGATGAGTGAACGGGAAAGGGCTGCGAGTGAATAATAATCTCGTCGTGAAAGCCGCCGTTTGAAAGGAGCCTGAGAAAAAATCAAGGCAATAAAACGAATACATATATAAAATGGGCCAATAAGTTTTCTCTAAGTTGAAAATTTAGAGCCTCATTAGAAAAATAAAAATGATTATTATTTATGAGGGAGTTTGGATGGAAATATCAACGGGTTTGCACAATGACAATGTATCCTAGTTAAGATTATTTTGTAATGATGGTATTGGTTTGTAGAATCACTAAAATTCTAGGCTTGTGTGTATTGTGCTTGTTTTGATCAATTAAGTTCAACTTTATTTATCACATAAGGTTAAATCTTAGTTGGATAAAGTTTTACGGTCAATTAGAACTTCTTGAACATATTTGATTGTTTGGGTTATAATTCTTTTGTTACTAGTTCACACCCATTCATTCCACCACTCACGTTTGGACACATAGATACTATGATAGTGTCTATGACTTATGTATTTTTTATAGTGGTTTGTGGTCGTTTATACCTATATATGTGTGCCGGATTTGGTTTGATATATTTTTCATATATTATATAGTGTATTGCATGTTTTATTTGTAAAATTTATTTTTGTTTGAAAAAATTGAAAATTTACAAAAATAGTTGGTGTTTGATGCCTTTGAGACGATCATTACTAATGCTTAATTTTGATCTTTATGTGATGATATCTTTTCTTCGACGTGATGCTTCGTATTTCACGTTTATTGTTTCTACTTCTTTATTTTTTGTTTATTTCGATATAAACAAAGGGGGAGAGCAAATTAAGATGGAGTTTTTAATGAGTTTGAATTATGGGGGAGAATTTAATGATGTTTACTTTGTTTCAAACTCGATGTATCACAAAGGTTTATGTTTGTTGTCTCAAGTGTGTAGGTAACTATTTACGGATTTCAAGAACACACGGATGAAGATAATGTTTGGAAAAAGTGAAGATAAAGTTTGAAGATAAAGAAACTTATGACATTCCGTTTTTTTAGGGTTGGGAAGGGTACTAGTATCTTTGTATTTGTAATAGGATATTTTGATTTTAATTTAATGTTCGGACATTTTGTGTGTTATGTACCGGCATAGCCAAAGGGGGAGATTTGTAAGAATAATTTTTCTGGGATTTTTCATAGCACAACATTAGGCTAGTTTGGTGTATACCATTACAAGTCGTCACGCAATGTCAAGATGAACCGAACACAATCATCTCTAAAGTTTGAAGACTTCCCGACATCCCAAAAGGTATAAAACAATTTAGAGTATGAATTAATTCATATAATTTTATTAGGTATGTTTATTTTTTATCAAAGAGGCGAAACTTTTTTAACAAAGCGAACTAGTTCGCCTATTTACAATGGCCAAACTGAACCGGTTCGACGGACTGGAAAAATCAAACCGATACACCGAGCCGGTTCACAGCACCACCTCAAAATTTCATATTTTCTATATATACCTGTTTCGTGGTTATTTTTGTTTAAGACTTTTGGCAAAAATATTACTGCATATCTGGTGCAAAAGTTCTTCAAGTTTTCCGTGTCAAAACACCTTTTAATTCACAAACAAAGCATCCTTGAATATGATTCTTGTGAATTAGTTTAGAACCCTATAAAGTTTTGTATCTTTGCATACACCTATTGTGTGCAGAGGGACTGTAATGCTGACTTATGATACCTGCGGGGAGTCACTGCTAAAGATGAAGGCTGAGGCTGACGAAGTATTCATTCCATATTTCATTGTGTATATGTAAGTTGCGATTTACTTTTCATAGTGAAATAAAGGTTTTACCCAAAAGGTTTTTTTTCCCTTAAATCTGGCCTTTGTTGGATGTTGGTTTCATTTATCTGTTTTATCACATAGATGCATGTTTAGGATAAACAGATGAAATCGGTTTAATAATTCGCTTCCACATTTAAAACTGGTGTTGCAATATTTTATGTTTAAAATCATCCATCGCAAATTAATCATTGATTGAATAAATTTGCATTCTCAAATTTATTGAAGTGTTTATGAGTAGAAACCATGTTTATATTAAACTAGGGTATTGGGTTAAATGGAGACTTTAGTCTTTTAGATTTAAGGTTTTAAATCAAATTATGTTAAGATTGACAAACTTAAATAATTATTGGATCATTTATAGATGACTTGTGAATTTAGAATTGAGTTTGGAATCAAGTTTGCTGGAGAAAATTCATAACTGGGAGCTTTGAATTTGATGTTGTGCTACTCCATGGCCTTGAATTGATTCTCTCATAAGGAAAATCGATTCACACCAACAAATTGATTTGGGTATGCGTCGAATAGATTCGGTCCCGGTAGTGTTGACACTTATGCAATTTTATAGTATTTTTTGAGTTGTTTGGATGGTGTTATGATCTCACAAAGTATATAAACCTCTAAAGAAAGATTGTGACCAATAGGGTTATTATTTTCATTTTTAAGAACATTCAACATAGTCGGGATTCATGGGGTATATTATATAATCTAAACTAGGATTATTGTTATACTAGAACCAAGAGGTAGGTTAAGGGTGTATTAATATTTAATGTTAGTATGAGGGTATTTCGATAAAGACAGGTTACAACTGTAGGGATGATCTTAGAATACTTTAAAATTGTGCCAAAAGGATGGTATTAATATAAAGATTGATGTTGTACTCATGATATTATAGATTGGTGTAACAACCCTCACTTTTGAGAGCCCATTTTATATTTATTTACTATGCATAGTAATTAATTATAAAATGATGGATGTTGAGTAAATATTAATTTAATATGAAAAAGGTTAATATTTACTGAAATGTTGTATAGTTACCTTATGAGTAGGTAAAAATATCCATGTTGTGATTTACTATGTCATAATATTTAAAATGGCATTTTGGTTTAATATGAAACCGGAAGTAAAACGAGTTATAAATTTCCAAATGATAATTTGGAGAGTGTAGTTAGTCCCGGTAGGTGCGAGACAGTCAAATAAGTGCTATATTGCATTTTGGCATTTCGGGCACTTTTGACTGGTTATGGCTTAAATGTGCGGTTGCGTATCATTTTATCCCGTATAAGTCATTTAAGTGGACATTCCAGACTTAAGCCACGTTTTATTTCCCCTACCCAAATTCTATTCTTCCGTTTATACATTTCTATCCCTAGAGAGAATAGAGAGAGGAAGAGAACTTATGGAGAAAGAGAGAGATTGAAGATTTGGAGTTTGTTCTTGCTTTCATCTTCCTCAAATCTGATTTTCCTACATCAAGGCAAGTTATGTACTTGCTATTATGTGATTTAAGTAGAATAATTAGTGTTGATAGTTGTGTTATGGTTATGTTTAACAAAGTTAGGGCTTTTATGGATTTATGGGTATTAAACCCTTAGAAGTTGATTTGGATGATAAATATTGTAGATGATGGTATATAGATATATTTATGATGTATGGGTTGAAATTTGTGAAGTTGATTTGGTTGGTTTTGGGTTTAAGGAGAAATTTGGAGTTCAAGACTCCATAGCCAAACTTGACATTTTCGCAGGGGCGAATCGATTCGGCCCCTAGGGCGAATCGATTCGCATATATGCAGCTTTCCAGGTCTGGGTACCCGAATCGATTCGGGCTAAGGCCGAATCGATTCGGCATTTGCAGAAAGTTGAGTTTGTCTTCCGAACCGATTCGCTTTCAGAGCGAATCGATTAGCCAGGGCGAATCGATTCAGCCCCTAGGGCGAATCGATTCGGTTTCTGCAGTTTTGTGTTATTTTCCTTTTTAATTTTTATCCTTTTTCTTTAGGTTTAGGACCTAGGAACCTTCTTGAATGAAGTAAACTTAGAGTCCTAGAGTATTAGTTGAGTTTGGTCGCCACCCTAGATTAGAATGGGTTCACCTAGGGTTTGTTCCGGGGATGTTTTAAGTAATGTTAAGGCATTACTTCTTTTATTTAAACTTTTAGAAGTTAGGAGATTAAATGCCCATGCTTGGAGACTTTAGGGGCTTATTGAGGTTATATGAACTTTGGGGATTTATGGAATCATTATGATCATTTGGAGACTAAGTCGGGACTTGTAATTTGAGGAATATTAATGATGATATTCAATGATAATAGGTTCGGATAAATGAACCAAATTATTTAATGGCGATGGGTTCGAATAAAATGAACCAAGCACATGGATAATGGAAATGGAAATTGGTAATGAAATTGAATATGAAAATGAGATCTATAATGTAAATGATAATTTACTAAATCATGTCATGATATTTAATAAAATGGTTGGAACACACCCTCTCTGAATGACATCATAAGGGAAGTTCGCGCGTGAAGTGAAGCCCCCTGGCTAATGAATGCAGGGTGGATATAGTCCTAGGCCATGTGAGCGTTTGTGTTATATATATTTCTGCGATGGGTAGGTAATTCTGGGTGTGGTTATGACTACCCAACAGGCACATGGCCGTTTCCCGACGGATTGCGTTATAGGTTCCCAGGTTGTCTTATATGATAGGCCCTGGAAGATGATGGTCATTTAGGGGCGCGTCCAGTGGGGAAACTCGGAGGGGCGGTCTTAGAATCGTTATATGTATATAAATATAACCTTTCTGCATCAAGTGGGACTTGATGGTTGTTAAACGCCATAAAGAGCGTATGATCAATGCCATAAAGAGCATAGATACGTGCCACAAAGAGCATGTGATTGAGATATGTGCCATAAAGAGCACTTGATAGAAATTATATTCCTATTAAGGAATGGAAAGATAAAATGGGATTGATGATTAATGATGGAAGTTTAATTAATGAAGTGAAATTATATCTTCTTGATTAAACCGATGAAAAATTGTATTCCTTTTAAGGAATGTAAGAATGATATGGCAATTTGATTAATGATAAAAGGTTTTTAATTAAAGATGATCACTTATAATTCTCTTGTGTTAATAATTTACATTTCATAATTAGTTAAAATGTCTTATATTGTAATGTAAGTTTAACATGCTAGATAACATGTCATATTATCGTCCTTATCATTCTTGCATAACTGTTCATACCTATCATGCTTCTTATTCTGCAGGTGATAATATAAAACTCGGCCCTGACCGGTTCTTTTTTTTGTTGTGTATATGATTGTATCCGCTCAGGTGCTCCACCGCAAGGACGCCCGTTATGATTATCCCCAATTCCTTTGCTTTTGACGAGCTGTAATATTTTGCATATATTACAGGACGTTGTATTAGACGCATCCATTTTTGTATTCTAGATATGATCGGGTCTTTTCTTCGGACGTGTGGCCCAAACTGTTGTACTTGTTTAATGAATGTATTATGTAATATTTAAATCATTGTCATACGTTGTATGTAGCTGTGGACCGACAGCCTATTCGGTCCTCTTGTGTATATTCATTTCAGTTGTAATACATATATTTTCTTGCAATTCCACTTGTTTGTCAGATTGGGTTGTTTAATTTATTTTCTTAACTTGTTCTAAAACTAAATTCTAAAACTTTTTGGCAACTCGTTTTCTGATTTATTGGGTGGTTTTCCCGTATACTCAATTTATTATTGTGATGCTGAGAATGATTTCCATCCATGATTCCTGTAACATTTGAGTATCGGGTTGGCCACCCCTTATCTCATATCGCGGGTTATCACAATTGGTAAAGAGAGCCATGGCACATTGGGGATTGTGGTCGTATTGGATTATTATAACAATTAGGGATATTATGTTTATCGCGTAAGTAGTATAACAAGTTTGTATCTAAAGATGAGATGGATTCATTATTGTGTTAGTATTTTAAATACGTTTGTGTTGGTAGAGGTAGTAATGGGTTGTATATTGAGTTGAGATGCTTTTTCGATAATGGGCATTGTCGTTTTATTAATTTTAATTGTATGGGTAATTTTTGGAGGTATATACCTCACATGCATGTGCAGGTATGGTCGTGATTTCCCTTATGTATGTTTTTAGATGTAAGGAGGTGGTACATACTTTAGTAGGGATGTGTAGAGACACGAGATCCCCGGTGGTTGGCATGTCTTCTGTAATACCCTGTATTTTATTCATTAAATTAACTTGTGAAAGTATTATATTTTCCTATAGTGACATGTGATGTTACTATTTATATTTTACATGTGTTATGCGTGTACGTAATTAGAAATTGAAATCGGACTTATTACATGGTAATTCATTAATCAAATATTTATAAGTGACTGTGTATTATGGGCGACAATGGTCTGGTTAGGGATTTGTTATTGGAGGTTTCCCTGTTTGGATATTCCATTGGTGTCAGGTTCCCGCAATCGTGATATAGTTTCTTATAATAACTCGTCACGCTAAATTAATAAATAATTTAATAATTGATTATTGGTATCGTATGGGTTAGAATAATAGGATGTTTAGTATGGTATTTCAAGTTGACTTTTTAGGGCATGTAGAATGTCTTGTTATGACTTAAAATGATGGGTTTTAAGTCATATGAGTTAGTATATAGCTTAGGTTATATTTTGGGTCGTTTGGATGTTTATTTGGGCTCATTAGGTTGAGTTTCATATGGGGTCTAAACCTAATTTCAGGATTAGTACTATTAGGAGGCCGTTAGGTTAATCTAATTTCATTCTAAAAATTGTTGAGAGGAAACCTAAGCTATAGAGAAGAGGAACCGTGGAGAAAATAGGTATTTGGAGTATTAAGCTTGGAATTCACCCCTTTTGATTTGAGGCAAGTTTAACTAATGTTGGAATGTAGTACTTTTTCTCTTATAGTATAAGTATACACTGGACTCTAAATTAATTAAGTTATAATATGATTTTAATAACAACGTATCCAATTTAGAAATTAACTTAATTAGGTAAATTCTGTTATTCTCCATGTTAGTACTAAAATCTGATTTTAGTAAAAAAAATTATGAATCTGAGTTAGACTTTACATATAATTGTTATAATTATGTTATACGCTTAAAATCCATCAAAAGCCGCTCCATAATTGAACGAATTGATAACAATCTGAACTTAATTGATTAAAAGATATGAATCTAAGGTTCTTGGATTTGATCTAAGCGTATCCCTTTAAAACATGCTAAAATCATTTAAAACATTACATATAGGTTAGTATTGTTGTTAGACCTTGTGTACCGAAAGGAGATTGGGATTTATGATGTTTAGAGTCCTCTAATTACGCTTTTTGGTGTAAAAATGGGGGATTTGGTGTTTTTTAAGGATGACTGCATCCATCTTGTTTGAATGAGATTAGTATCTCATTTGAACGAGATTGGGTAGTTCGTTCGAACGAGAATTAGTATCGTTTGAAAGAATTATTCCTTTTCATTCGAAAAACTTTAGTATGTCATTCAAATGACATTTGTAATCTCGTTAGGACGAGACAATGCATTTAGCTTGAACGAATTTGTCATTAGGCACGAATATTCCATATTTATCCCTCTAATGTTAGTGTTTTGACAGTCCTAAACATCCCAAATTTATCTCATATTTATTGCAACTAACCCTTTTAGCAATTATTTCATGTTTTTTATATTTCTCATGCATTTTAGAAGTTAATCATGCAATTAGACATAAGAGAAGAGCCAAAACAATGAATATAATGCGAGAAAGGAAAGTAAAGGGCAAAATGTTAATTTTCTAGACAAAACCTGGAGAAGGATCTAATATTAAAGTTGAATATCTCTAGTTCACGAGAACATAGGAAGAAACGTCACCTAAATTCGAGTTACAATGGAGAAGATACGGTGATTTGAAGTTGGAGAAAAGTCCAAGGGGTAAAAACTGCAAATGAAGGAACGACGCAAGTTACAAGTACAGAAACCAAACACAGAAATCGAACCGGTTCAGTTCTGGAGAAAATCAGTTCGCTTGTCCTTGAGGGTTTAGTCCCGGAGTTCGGTTTGGTCTCAAGGTTCGGTTTTCTGTGGGATTTTTTATCCTTTACTAAATTGTAGCTAGAGTTGTTAGGGTCAATGTTTAGCACCTTGGACCCTTTTGGGCACATATATAGTTCATATAGGATTCTTTTATGAAGACTTTACATATTGTTAAGCAAGAAATTTATCAATATTCATAGGAGAACAAATCATTCATCTTTGCACATCAAATTAATTCATGTTTTTGCATTTTTTCGAAAATCCTTCTTTGGTGTGAAGTTTTTATTCTTGCAACATTATTTCTTCATAATTGGTATAAATTTCTCGATTCTTTCTTCTTGTTATTTAATTATGAATGCTTGCACGATAAATATGATTAGCGTAGAATTAAATTCCATGTCTAGCAAAGTTATTTAAAATTCAATATAATTAAATAATTAATTCCCCGAGTTTGATATGTTAATCAAGACTATTATTGTAGGCCTCTTAACTCAGTTTGTTAAAATCACTCCAAGTGTTTGAGGATGCATTATATGTATCGATAAAGATACCACTCGCGCTAATTAATTTGTGACTAATTATTGCACTGGTTAACGCCCAAACATATTTGGTGCTTCGAATTAGTTTGTGCTTTTCTTTTACATAATTAATTTTACAGAATTTTATATTTATCAGATATACTCTACGGCTTAGGGGACTCAATCCCGACCTCATTTTCCCAAAAGTGTTTTAAAAACAAAATTTTCAGTCTTTGTTTTAAGTAGTTTAATTTCGCACTTTCATAGCATAATTTTCTTAGATAATTAGAAATTTCTTAAAGTGGAAAATCATCACATTTTCCTTTCTTTTACGAGTCGAAGACTAGATTTAAGATACCAACCTTACCTTCATCGTTAGCAACCTATTCCTTGAGGATTCAACCTCGTCTTATAGGGTTATTACTTCATTGACTGGCTTGCACTTGAGTCGTAGGTACACACATAGTACATAATTTTTATTGTTGGTCAAGTTTTTAGCACTTTGCCGGGGAGTAGGCAGATTGTAGGTTTGGTCGAATTGTTCTTAATTTGACTCTAATCCCTAAAAAGCCAAAAAAATCATAAATCACAAAAATATAAAAAAAAATTAAAAAAATTCAAATATCCAAAAAAATCAGAAAAAAGAAAAATATAAATAATTTCACCCAAGTCCTTAAATGCAAAATACACAGCCCAATCCAATTCTTGAGCCAATAGTGAATCCTCCATCTTCTACCAATAACACTCCAAATTTTTGGGTACGATCTACAAAATCTTCTACACCGAGTAATCACACCATGAGTAGAATATCTAGAAATTTCGGTGAGTGTAGTGATTCTTCAAGTGTGAGTGTGATGTCGGACAATGATAGTTTCAAAACGGGAAAGGGTGAGATGTCGTATCGCCTTATTAGATACTTCTTATATTCGAAGTGAAACGTCGCTCTGGGATGCATTATATTCCCGTATAATGTAGTGCAATTTCACTTTAGTAATGGAATGATCCAAATTATTCCGACTTTTCATGGCATGCAGTCGGAGAAGCCATATATCCACATCCGTGAGTTCAGTGTGAAACATTTAACGGTCAAGCTTGCACCCAAGGCGTCGTACATATAAAGCTTTCCCCCTTCTCACTCAAGGACAAGACCAAGACTTGGATTTGGTCTTTATCATCGAACTCTATCGATATGTGAAGAGTCATGCAAGCTAAATTTATCAAAAAAAAACTTTTCCCGCTCATAGCACCCACTCTATTAGGGCTCAAATTCAAATATTTAAGCAAAACAATAATGAGCCCTTTGATTGGGAGAGGTTCAACGAGTTGGTTAAACATGAGCCCACATCATGATTTTAAGAAGTGGAGACTCATCTCCTACTTCCATCATGGGCTTAAACTAAGCTCAAAGAAACTCGTACAAATAATGTGCTCGGGAGAGTTCTTCGGGTTAGATTCGAAAGATGTGGAGGCCCATTTTAACTATGTCATTGGGACTACATAATATTGATCACATCGGATCTGAAGACCTATCCCAAGGCTAGAATCACATCCACAACTCCTTCCTTATCTGGACTCTACCAATTTAACAAGGGATACGAGTTGAAACTTCAAATTAATCAATTAGCCAAATTGCTAGAAGAAGTAGTATAGGATAGGGGGAGAGATACATCCAGTCCATCTCGAGCTTTAAAGGAAGATATTTTGTGAGGCGAGACATTTAACAAAGGAATGTCCAACTATCCACTCCTATAAAATTTTGCTTCAAGAGTTGGTTGAAGCGATAGGATATTATAAAGTGAACTTTATAATCCTTCATGGCAGAACCATCCCGATTTTAATTATGGGCAACCGAATACATCGTTAAATCCAAATTAAAATAATGTCCAACAACTGCCACCAGTCCCACCCTTCCAACAAGTGCCAGAACTGCAAGTGCCCTCTTGCCCAATTTTCGAGGAAATTTACCGAAAATCCAAAGCAAAAGATTCTCGAGGCCACTCTTGCCCAATTTTTGCAAACTCAGTCAGCAATCAATGCCTAAAATGCTCAAAATTTTTCTGACCTAAAGGCATCTCCATCTAAGTCGCAACCCTCTTTGAGTGTCTAAGATAAGTAGGAATTTACCACCCAAGGCCAACAACCACCCCAAGGTCAAAATTGTGTAAGCTCTAATCTCGATGAAAATTAAGAGCAATGTAAAGTGGAAACCACTCTACATAGTGGGAGAGTTGTTGAATTGTCACCTTCCCCACAAGATTTAAAAAAAGACAAGGAGGTTTTACCTGGCACGAAAGAGGCCAAATATTCCCCCTTGAGTAAGAGTGACAAAAAAGACACAATTGGGCCCGAAGTGATAGTAAAAACTCCGATAGGTGCACCATACCCTCAATGGTTGGTCCCTCCTCCGAAAAGGCCTCCCGTGATGACATTTTAGAGATGCTTAAGCAAGTTGAGTTAAACCTACCTTTTCTCGAGGCTATAAAGCAAATTCCTGCATACGCTAAGTTCTTAAAGAACTTGCTAATGGTGAAACAAAAATTAAAGGTAAAGAAGAAGGTTTTACTAGCATAAAATGTTAGTTCAGTACTTTTGAGTGATCTCCCATCAAAGTATAAAGATCCGAGAGCACCCACCATTTCGTGCATTATTAGAGATAGTAAGATATCAAGAGTTTTATTAGATTTAGGGGAGAGTATCAACATTCTACCTTATTCCATCTGTAGAAAGCTCGATTTGGGATATCTTAAGCCCACAAAAATCACTCTCCAACTTTCGAATCGTTCCGCAAGGTACCTCGTGGGTAGTTGAGGATGTGATCATCCAAGTTGACACTTTCTACGTACCAGTAGATTTTATCATTTGGTACATGGAGCCCTCCTCCCCATCAAGCCATGATGTTCCCGTCATTATAGGTCGCCCTTTCCTAACTACGACTAAAGATCTGATAAATTATACATAATGGACAAATACAACTAACGTTCAGGATCATGACACTTAAAATAAATATCTTCAACATCACTAAGCAAATTGTTGATGAGGAGGATTTACATGACACGGATCTTATCGAGGAGGTAGTACACGAGCATTTTGAGGGAAATAACTTTAAAGATCCACTTGAAGCATGTTTAGTAATCACTAGCGAGAGCGAGAGAGAGTATTTCGTGTTCGGTCGTGAGTTGAGAAGGATAGGGAGACACTAGGTGAGGGCGAGATTGCTGACAACGTAAGATATGTGAGTTATGTCTCGCGATTTAAGGAATTACCACCGATGGAATATTAAAAGGTTCCCTTCGATATTAAATTTCCTAAACTCGAATTGAAGAAGATACCTTTCAACGTTAAATATGCTTTTTTAGGGGAGGATGTGACATATCCCGTTGTTGTCTCCTCTAGCCTAGATAAATCGTAAGAAGGGAAGCTTATGGCAGTTTTAAGGAAGCACAAGGATGATTTTGGTTGTTCTATTATAGATTTAAAAGGTATAAGTCCCTCGATTTGTACCCATAATCCACGTAGATGAGGACATGAATCCCTCTAGGGAGATGCAAATAAGATTGAACCCGATCATGAAAGGCGTGATGAGAATGGAAATTATAAAGTTGTTGGATGTGGGCATAATCTATCATATCTCGGATAGTAAATGGTTTAGTCCAATTCAAGTCGTTCCTAAGAAGTCGGGAATAACCGTGGTTGAGAACATAAAGGAATAACTTATTCCAAAACGTACCATCACCGGGTGGCGTGATTGCATTGATTACTGAAAAATCAATGTCAGCACTAAGAAAGACCACTTTCGTTTGCCGTTCATGGACCAAATGACGGATAGAGTGTCAGGCCAACCATTTTACTATTTTTTAGATGATTATTCGAATTATAACCAAATAGAGGTGGACGTGTTTGATCATGAAAAGAATAACTTCGCATGTCCTTTTGGCGCTTTTGACTAGAAGAGGATGCCATTTGGATTATGTAAAGCTCCCGTGACCTTTCAAAGGTGCATGTTAAGTATTTTTAGCGACGTTGTTGAGAGGCCTTAAGTTGTTTATGGATGACTTTAGCATTTTCGTCCCCTCTTTTGACCAATGTCTTGCTAACCTTGAGAAAGTACTTATCTGGTGCATGGAAAAGAACCTAGTGCTAAATTGGGAGAAATGACATTTCATAATTACCAAAGGAGTAGTTCTTGGCCACATAGTATCATCCAAGGGGATATAAGTTGATAGGGACAAAATTGACATAATTGTCGAACTTTCCCCACCCAAGTCACTCACAGACGGGCTCTAATTTTTGGGACACGCAGGGTCCTATCTTAGGTTTATTAAGGACTTTAGATACATAGCTAGGCCCTAAAGTAATTTACTCGTTAAGGATGCCCCATTTGAATGGAGAGAAGAGTTCCAAGTGGCATTTGAGAAATTAAAGAGTATGCTCGTTTTCGCTCCCATCATGCAAGCTCCAAATTAGACACTTCCATTCGAGCTAATGTGTGATGCGAGTGACTATGCGGTCGGGGATGTTTTAGGGAAAGGAGATATAAGAAGGACCATGTAATATATTACACTAGTCGAAATTTAATCGGACCCTAATTAAACTACTCAACCACGGAGAAGGAGCTTCTAGTGGTAGTGTTTGTCCTTGATAAATTTCATTCATATCTTATTGTGTCACCTATAATATGTTTTACCAACCACGCGGCACTCAAATACCTCCTTTCTAAGAAGTACTCCAATTCCTGCCTCATTCGGTGGATCTTTTTACTCCAATAATTTGACCTTTCCATTAAAGATAAGAAAGGAGTAAAAAACATCATAGCCAGCCACTTGTCTAGGCTCTCATCTGGCGTGCCTCAAGATCACGTACCCATAAATGAATTTTTTTTGGATGGGAACCTTTTTGTTACTTCGTCTATACATTGGTTTGTAGACATCGTGGACTATCTAGTGATGGGTGGTCGTTCCCCCAGATTGGACTCTGTAATAGAAGAGTAAGTTTTTCACTTGGTCGGGCATGTTCTTTTATGAAGATCCATATTTATTTAAGTATTGCACAAACCAAATAATCTGGAAGTGTGTACCGGATGACGATATCCAAAGTATCATCTCCTTTTGTCATTTGGAAGCGTGTGGAGGCCATTTTTCCACGAATAAAACATCCGTAAAGATTCTTTAATGCAGTCTCTATTGGCCCACTATATTTTGAGATGTTAACGTATTTTATCGATCACCCCTATCCTCATTATTGAGATGTTTGACTGTTGGGGCATCAACTTCATGGGACCTCTTCCTCCCTATTTTGGCTTTCTCTACATCCTTGTTGCAGTAGACTATGTGTCTAAATGGGTATAGGAAATATCTACACGCACAAATGATAGTAAGGTGGTGGTAAATTTCATCCATAAACACACACTTTCTCGTTTCGAGTGCTCCTAAAGCTGTCATTAGTGACAACGGCTCGCACTTTTTCAATAGGTCATTCGAGAAGTAAATGAGGAATTAGGGAGTTGTCCACAAGGCTGGGAAAACATACCACCCGCAAACAAATTGACAAGTCGAGCTAGCTAATCGAGAGATCAAAAACATTCTCAAAAATACTGTTGATCTCAATCGTTGAGATTGGTCCATCTGACTACTTGATGAACTATGGGCTTATCGGACCTCTTACAAGAACCCCCTTGGGATGTCCCCATTCCTCTTTGTGTATGACAATCCTTGCCACCTCCTCATCAAGTTGGAACACAAGGCATTTTGGGCAATCATGAGGTTGAACTTCAATATGGATAAAGTAGGTGAACCATGAAATCTCCAATTAAAGGAGTTGGAAGAGATACGCAATGATCCATATGAGAGCACCCGAATTTGAAAGGAACGGATGAAACTCGTATAAGACCGAAACATAAATCGCTAAGAGTTTTGTTCAGGACAAAAGGTGATCCTTTACAACTCACGTTTACACTTGTTTCCCGGAAAGTTACGGTCAAGATGGTCCAAAACGTATGTTGTGAAAGAATTGTTCCCACATGGTGCGATAGAGGTGCAAGATCTGAAGGATGGGTGCATTTTCAAAGTAAATAGGTGACGCCTAAATCTATATCTAGAGGCGTGTACTGGGGAAGTGGAGACAATTCTATTTTTGGTCCGCACGTACGGGGATGAGTAGGATTTGGAAAGAGGTCTCTCACTCTAAATGTGTATGGGGTGAGTTTTAGTTGTATATAGGAGTCGTGTGAGTGCATCATGCGTGTAGGAGTCAGTCATGTGAGTTTTAACTAGAGTGGAGTGTTTCAGTTTTCAAGACCCATCTCGAGAGTACCCAACGAGTCCGTGGTGATTTTGATGATATTCGGTTGAAAAAAGTAAATTTAGGATGAATCTCAGGAGGCTTTTAGGAAACCCACCACTATTTAGGTTGAATCTAGGGAGGCTTTTAGGATTTTACGTCCAAATCATTGTTTTGATCGATTACGAGAAGCAAGTGGAAATGTTGTTTTGAAAATGCGCCTAAAAATGTCTCAAAAATAAAAATAAAAATTAATCACGAGATGCATATGGTAATTTCATTAGTAATTCAGACTCGTAAAGTTAGGCCTTCGTTTTCTCACTAAAAATATTAGCCATAAAAATTCCAAAAAAAATACCCAACTTTTGAAAGCCAAATTTGAGCCAAAAATTAATATCCCATTCGTTTGTTAACCGAAAAATTCAAATTGGCCCAGAGTTGTGAAAATAAAAAAATTTAGAATTTTAAGTCCATCCGATATAAAAAAGGGTAGAAAAATTGAAAAATGCTCAAGTGAAAAAAATAAAAAATGTAAAAAGAAAGAAAAAAGAAAAAATAGAAAAACTTGAGCAAAAGCCCGAAAAGTACCAACGGACATTCACAAGAAAATTTTCCAACTCCAAAAAATTCCTCAAAATTCCATTAGTCCACAAAAAACACGTTTAACCGTAAAAAAGTCCTAACCGAGTCCAAATAACAAAATCAATCACCTCGTGGAGAGATAAAACTACAAAAATATAATAACGAGACAAATCGGTGCAAATAAAGAGTGATGTTTTCCCATTTTCCAATGATTCTAATCCGTTCATGAGATATTTTCACCATAAAATTTTGTCTTTCAGTTTGTGTGCATGAATTCGTGTCCATTACATTTACTAATAGTTCCACACATACCGAGAGACAAGGCCATTATCCGAGTGATTCATTTGTGATTTCATCCTGTGAGAAATTGAATCAAAGCGAATTTTCAGAAAGTAACGTGATGATTAATCGATGGAAGTTAATGATTAATTTGTGCTTCGCATATACACACTATGAATTGAGATTTATCAAATAAAAAATCGATTATTTTTATGGAATTTAAATTATATGGTTTTAAATTATGTTAATTTTTCTTTGAATCGTACGGTGTGGTACAAAATATATATTTTTGGTACATTCACTACAAACCCTCACGAGATACCACTCATCCTACTAGGGTAGCCTAGGGATTTAATGGCCATTTGCATACGTTAAATGCAATCACATGCTCATGAAAAATGTATTCTACTATAGTTCATAAGTATTATTCATAGACCCCATTTCTTATTCTTTTATATTGCTCGAGAATAGCAACATTCTAAGTTAGGGGGTTTGATTCGGCACGAATATTCCATATTTATCCCTCTAATTGTTTTTTACGATCTCGAAAATTGCATTTATGCAATATTTATCTCATATTTATTGCAACTAACCGTTTTGGCAAGTGTTTGTGTTTTTGCTTATTTCTCATGTGTTTTACAGGTTAATAGTGCAATTGGACTGAAGAGAAGAGCCAAAATAATGAAAACAATGCAAGAAAGGAAATTAAAGGGCAAAACGGTAATTTTCCTACCAAAATTTGAAGAAGCGGGAAATTTGAAGATCTTGAGTTCGTTATAACATAGGAAGAAATGACACCTCAATCTGAGTTACGATGAAGAAGATACAGTGATTTGAAGTTAGAGAAAAGTCCGAGGGGTAAAAACTGAAAATAGTAAGTTATAAGTACAAAAACCAACTCAGAAACCAAACCGGTTTGCTTTTGGAGTAAATCGTTGTCTTGACCTTGAGGGTTTGGTCCCAGGGTTTGGTTTTATCTTAGAGTTCGATTTTCTGTGGGATTTTTTATCCTTTCCTAAATTGTAGCTAGAGTTGTTTTTGCACATATGTAGCTCATATAGGAGACTTTTTATGGAGACTTTAAACATTGTCAAGCAAGGAATTGATCAATATTCATCAGAGGACAAAGAATTCATCTTTACACATCAAATTAATTCAAGTTCTTACTTTTTTCGGAAATCCTTCTTTGGTGTGAAGTTCTTATTCTGACAACATTATTTCTTCATAATTGGTATATATCATTCAATTATTTCTTCTTGTTATTTAATTATGAATGCTTGCATGATAAAGATGATTAGCATAGAATTAAACTCCATGTCTATCTAAGTTATTTCTGGGTTGGGGAAGATGAACCCAACCTAGAGTTTTCAACTTTAAAAATAAAATTCAACATAATTAAATAATTAATTCTTCTAGTTTGATATGTTAATTGAGACTATTAGTGTAGGCCTCTTAACTCAGTTTGTTAAAAGCAACTAGAGGGTTCGAGGATACATTATACGTGTCGATAAATATATCATTCGCGCTAATTAATTTGTTGAACAATTATTGAGCGGGTTGACGCTCAAACATATTTGGTGCTTCGAATTAGTTTGTGTTTTTCTTTTAATTAATTAATTAATTTTATAGAATTTTTATTTATCATAGATACTCTACCGTTTTGGGGACTGAATCCCAACCTCATTTTCCCAAAAGTGTTTCAAAATAGAATAAAAATCAGTCTTTGCTTTAAGTAGTATAATTTTGGACTTTCATAGATTAATTTGCCTAGATAATTAGAAATTTCTTAAAGTGAAAAATCATCACATTTTCCTTTCTTTTACGAGTCGAAGCCTAGATTTAAGATACTAACCCTACCTTTGTCGTTAGCTACCTATTCCCCGAGGATTCGACCCCATCTTACCGGGTTATTACTTGAGCAACCAGTTGCACTTGAGCCGTAGGTACACACGTAGCACACACTTTTTGTTGCTTGTTAATTTGGAAATACCTTATAGATTAATTCTTAATTAAAAGACTTTAATCAATTTAAATAGTCTAGTTTCAGACTTTAACCTTCTTGTGATTATGATTAATACTTTTGGATATTATGTACAATATACCATGTGTGAGTACTCGTGGGATACATACTAGGGGATATCCTTATGGGGCACGTACGAAGTCGACTACGATGGTACCTCGGTGATAGAGGCGAGCTTTACCTAGGTCATTTTACCCCTAACACTACATGCTGAATTTACCCATTGTATCATGAGGTGATTATTGGCAGAATCTTTTCATATATCTTGGGTATGGGGCCATATGATTGGTGCGAAGGAATAGTGTTTATCCCTTGTTGATGCTTTGAGGTTATAGGGATGGGACCACGTATAACTATACCTAGAACAAACGAGTGATCCCCAGAGTCGATAAGAATTGGCCTTTGTGATGTGAGGGATCGAGCGTAGCCTATTTATTATGTATGTTGTTGGGACCGTACTTATGTGGATATAGACGTAGAGATTGTCTTTCCTTATATGTTCATATACGTGAGATATATAGACTAATGTGGTTATGTAACCTTTAATTATATTCGATTGAAAATTATAATATTTAATCATGGGGTTCATTTATCCCTGGTATTAGACGCATGTGATATGTAGGATTGTTTGGGTTGGTTTAAATTAAAAATAATTAAAAGACGAGAGGAAGATGTGTATTTATATTGTAGCCCAAAATCGGTTATATTCTTACTCTTCGTAAACTTGTTAACGTTGTTATTGAATTATCTTTTCAGGACCTAAGTCGTCGGTCCAGCCTCACCCCTGAATATATCTTGCACTTGTCCGTTGATGCTCTTATAAGACGTAGTTTTTGTGCTGGTGTGCTCCCTCTTTCATTCATATTTACTTTTTAGTCAAGTGGATATTGTTATTAGTTATTTTGAGACAATTTACATTTCAAGTGTGGGATTTTATTACTGTGGTATTTATAATATAAGACGGTTTATATTAGATACTCTTATAATTGTATTAAGATATTCACTCTTTGGATTCTGTTTTATTTTTCTGCCCTGCTTAGAATGATATCAATTGTTTTAAGACTCGTGCATTATTTATTTTAGACCTGATCTAGTTTAGATTTTATAGGGTGTCACAACTTCGTGGGACTGGTTGGACATGTTGGGCTATGTGTATGCCATATCATGAGTCGTGATGGATATTTGGATGCCCTATTATGATTTTTCATGGTGTATCAAGAAACTATATGAAATCATGAGGATTTCCTTTTAAACGAGAACTAAACAAATCCTAGAGGGGTGAATATGACACAAGGACAATAATCGAAACAATGATCAATATAAACTTAACCTACCTCATTTTTAAAACTTGTATATAAATAGATTTTGATGGATTAGAATTGAAACCAAATGAAATGTGTGATGTTTGTAATACATGGAATAAGATTTTAATATATGACAAATCCACAAACGCACACATAAAGCACAACTTGCGTCAATTATGCTTAATTAACATTGTGATGGACCTTAATGGGGCCAAGTATCAATTTAGGTCTAAGGCTTATATCTAAAGTGAGTTAGTGTGTGATATGATTGATCAATAAAAAGTATCACATAAATTAAATATCTAAGAGGAAAAACGGACCTAAGGGTAAAAACCTCGGCATTCACGCTCTCTCTTATAAAAAGTTAAAAAATAATTTTACAACGTAAAATAGACTAACTTTCTCACTTGAGATTATTTATATGAAGTTTCCTTAAACACTTCAACTCTTCACCATTTGCATGCGAATCAATTGTGAAGCTCCATCTTCATTAAGAAGAAAACTCGTTCTCTTATAATAGCACACCCGGTTAGATTTCTCCTCTAATGAAAAATCCAATCCAATTATTTATTTGTTTATTTAATGAAAATTAAAAGTAAAGCGTTTGACAAGTCCAAAATATTCTTAAATTAAATTGAAAATTAATTTAATCAAAAACTTAAAGATTACATGGGGATAGAGGCACTAAGTGTGATTTTGGTCATTTTATTGAATTTTATAAAACCAGTGGAGTTCTCCGGGAAATAAAAACCCCTTACTCTCCTGAAATGAATGGAAAAGATAATTGAAAAAATTGGAACTATTCTGCATAAGTGTTTGTTATTTTATTAAGTCTGGGGGCTGCCTCACTTTCATGGGGAGAAATTATTTTAACTATTTGTCACGTGCTTAATCTAGTTCCTAATGCTAAAATAAAAAATTCCCCTCCTTATGAAATTTGAAAATATAATAAGCCTAATGTATCATATTTTCTAATGGAGGGGTGTTTTTCTCTTTTACATATTCCTATTCCTATTCCTAAAAGGTCTAAATTGGTAAGTAGAGCATATGAGTGTGTTTTTATTTGTTACGCAGTTAATAGAAAATCATATATTTTATGTTTTGAAAATTATAGTAATTATAAAATCATATGACGCTAACTTTTATATAATTAAATTTTCTTTTGAATAGATCATAATGACAGCTTGCCATCCACTAGCGCACTTCTTCCATAAAAATTCAGGACCCAATGAATATGTTTTTCATCCAAGAAAAATTAAAAGAGTACATATTGGAAAAAAATTTGGTCTAAACTTTTATTCTTACACTTTATAGGAGGTCCCTGATACCCTTAAAGAAACCTTATATTTTTTAGATGTTCATATGTGACAAGAAGATATTAATGATGAAATGGAATATTTAGAAACTAATTAGACTTGGCATTTTGTGTATCACCAGGGTGTAATACAATTGGTTGAAAATGGATTTTCAAAATAAAATTAAAAATCGATGATTTTATTGAAAAATATAAATCATGTCTTATGGATAAAGGTTTTAGACAATGTGAAAATATGAAATTTTGTGATACTTTTTCACCTAGTCTATACGTGTACTATTTGTTATACTTTACCTTCACAACCTTGTTCTGCACCAAATGGATGTTAAAACTTCCCTTTTAAATAATGAATCAGAAAAAGAGATTTATATGGACCAACCTGATGGTTTTATTATTCTTGATCAAGAAAATAAAGTGTGTAAACTTGGAGTGGACATGGGTCGGGCTTAGAAAGACCCGGTTCAAGCTTATTCTATATAAGAATAACTATTATAGTTGTCTAGGATAGAACCGAGCATGGTTATAGAATTCCAAGCTTGCCTAATTTTAAAACCTTGTTACCCTGGCCCAAAAATGGGTTATTTTTTATTTTTTATATATCCAACATTATTAAAATATTAAATTTAAATTGTAAACCTACCCCAACCATTTTAGTATATTACGTTCCTCTCCATCTTGCAATATACTCTAGAAAATATATCAAGATTAATAGAATATATAATTAAATATATGCATTTTAATAATTATTTGGCCTTGGGTCGGGCTTCGAAAATCCTACCCAAGATCACCCGCGAAATCGGGCTTTTTTCGAGACTGCTAAGCGGTTCTATTAAACTATCCCAAGTACTATATTTTTGTTGGGTAGGCGGCAAACTCTTTTCCACCCCTAGTATAAATTAGATAAATCTCGTAAAGGGTTAAATCAATAACCTAAGCAATGGCATGGTAAATTTGATAGTCGAGTCATCTCTAATGGGTTTAAAACTATTAAAAGTGACAAATGCCTTTATTACGAATTTGAAAATAGCATTTTCATTATTAAATGTATTTATGTAGATGACTTTGATTATTTTTATCTAATATTCATGTCGTAGATAATGTTTAGTATTTGTTATGTTCCAGCTTTGTTATGAAAGATTTTGGTGAAGCTACTGTAATTTTGAGAATGAAAATTACTATGTATGAAAAATGAACTTTCTTTGGATCAATATAATTATATTGACAAAATTTTAAAGATATATTAACATTAACTATAAACCTATAAGTACTCCATTTGATCCTAGTGTAATTTTTTTCGAGAACTAAAAGTGTTAAACAAAGTGAGTATGCGAGCATCATATGTAGCTTATATTATATTATTTACTAGACTAGACAAGACATATCTTAAGTTGTTGGAGTAATGTGTACATTTACTAGGATACCTAACATGAAGCATTAACATGCTATTGAGAGGGTTATGCGGCAACTGTAAATTTCGATGATCCATGGATTACTATCAAAAGTTTATATTTGTCCTTGAAAAAACATATTTTCACGAACTCATTTTTTCCTTTTGGTTGAAATACATTTTTTCAGGAAATAAGGCTTTATTTTTGTAGGAAAATATTTATTTGTTCTGAAACATCTTTATTTCTCTAGAAATATGGTTATTTGCTCAAAATATGTTTTAGTGTGTAAATATTGTTTCTTACCGAATTTTTATTTTTCATTAAATCTTTTTTTTGTTGGAATATGTTTTTTCTAGAAATAACAATTTGTTTTTGCCAAAAATATGTTTTTTTGGCTTGAATTTTTGTTTTTGCTAGAAATATTTTTTTAGGAAATTAAACGTTTATTTTTCCAGGAAATATGTTTTTTTTTGTTGGAAAATATATTGTTAATTTATTGAAATATGTTTTTTCAAGTAATAAGGGTTTCTTATTTCTAAATATGTTTATATTTGTTTTTTCGAAAAAGCCTTTTTTATGAAAATATATATTTTGGGGAGAAATATGTTTTTTTTCTAATATTGCATATCTTTCAAATTACTTTTTCAATATTTTTATACTTTTTATAAGTCGTTTTCAATACTTTTAGATTTTTTCATTATTTTTCAATTTTTTTCAAACAACTAAGATGCTTTTTATTACATCCGAAATTTAATAAAAAAAATTTAGTTTTTTTATAATTTTAATTTTCTTCAACTTTCCATAATTTTAAATTTTGGTAATTTTGATTTTTTTAGATTTTTAATTATTTTAAACATTATTCAAACATTTTAATTATATTTTCTAATATTACCAGATTTTTTTAAAAGTCTTTGTATATTTTCAAACTCTTTGATAATATTTTAAATAATTTTTAAAATAGTAGTTTTGTATTTTCGAGATTTTAAGAATATTTTTTTGTAATTTTCTAGATTTTAAAATTTTATTGTAATTATAAGAGTTTTTAAAAATTAATGTAATTTCTATTTATTAATTTTTTATTGGCTTTTACCAAATTACCCTCATGTGCATGGAATACGACCAATTTTTCATCCAAATATTTAAAACCGTTACGAGTTTGAGGTTGTTTGAAATCTTTTTAAGAGTTTTGGAGGATAAGCTCATAGCATGAAAGTTCGGATAATGAAGTGAACATAGGATAACGTTTAGTGGAGTACGTGTAAATAACCCTTTTTAGTACTAATGAATAAGGTGAAATTAAAATGCCGAGGTGTAGATGGGCGACCATAAATCGAAAAAAAGCTTATATCATTTTACCAATAAAATGTAATACAAATATTATATATAAATTAAATAGTTGATAATCCTGGTACATACAATAATCTTACCAAATTGATGTTGTACGTGCATGCACCAAAAACTACGTAATATTATGTGGAATTTGTTCTTTTGGAAACTTCGCTTTTGTGTATTTAAAATAGTGAATCGTGTCAATGTCTTTTTAACAAAATCATACAATATAGAAAAGCACAAACTAACTACCACACCAAATGAAACATGATTAGGTAATGTCATATTTCTAATAAATATCTTAAAATTGGATACACAATATAAGAGAGATTTTTGCTTTAAATTCCTCCCCCCTCTTCCCCTAAAAAATAATAATTTTTTAAAACTTTAATACTAACATAATTACCTAGTTTTGAGTTTGTTGCCTCTAACTACTTCTAATTGACTTAAGTACATATTTCGTCGCTAAACATGAAAAAAAAATCGCAAAAAGTGTTATGTGGTGTTATTTAATGACGAAAAAGTCCGGAAGTAAAAAAATTATTGAAAGCTACTAAACCCAAAATGGGCTAATTGTGGATGTTAAAAGTAAAATAAAAAAATAAAAAAAATAAATGTACCTTATTTAAACTTGACAAAATGAGACATGATACGGTAGTACAAGAAGAATGGATAGGAAGTTATTGGTTAAGTTCTGGACTCTTAATGGTTTTCGATTACATTTATGTCAAGCCGATAAAGCACGATACTTAACAACTCGGGTTTCGTGTTGACCCCCATCACATGTCGATACCCGTTCAGATCCATCAATTCATGTAAATAAAAAAATATCGATTATTCTAAAGCATTAATGTAGTTCAATGTTAACTTCATCTGGTGAATTTTACTAAGCGAGATTAATGGGTCTAATTGTGTTTTATTTTTTGGCTAAAGTATGAACTCATACGCAATTCAAAATGATTCATTATCTTAATGGATAATAGCACGTGAACATGACTCGACATATTAATGTAACTGGTTGCATTTGAATATGATTTTTTTCTCACAATAAAAAAATTATTTATTTAGATATGAACCAATAAAACTTAACAATATAAAATATCAATACAAACATGACTCGTAAAAACGTTATGGTTTAACTTTATGTACATAAAGGCCTTATTATGGAAGTTCTAAAATGGTGTAAAGTCAATACTTAAATATGTTTTTGAATAATCCCAAAAGTTCTAAAATGTATATTATAGTGGATGTCCATTTGTATACCACATTAAATAAGTATTTGGGATGCTTTGCTTTGTACTATAAATAGGGGTGAAACCTCTTAGTATTAACATGCCAATGAAATGAAACTACTTCTCCCTTTAAATTTTCTCTCCATGTCCCTTTATTTTACAACATAAATTTATTATTCAAATATGTTCAAAAGGAACCTAGAAGTTCCAATACTGATGTACTAGTTTGGTTTTCCCTCATTCTCAATCAAATTTCACCTCTTTATATATTTCTCTTGTTTTGGGGTTTCTTTGGTGCCTTCATATCTTTTTATATATATACCAATATCACCAATAAACACGTCGTTTGAAGTTCTTACCCTTACCTGAGGTTGGGTATATAAAACATATGGAAAATTATGTGTAACAAGTTTATTTATCGATGGTATATCACAATTGCATTATAATGTTTTACATTAAATGTAGTTATAATTATTTAATGCATTTAGAACACAAATTTGGTATAAAAAAAATTATTACCTATAATATTATGTATACTAGTTGATGTACACATCCGTTGCATGTGTGACTTGTGGCTAAAGTTACATTTCAAAAAGTTTTCATGATAAATTGTAAACAAATAACAATCATTGAAATCACATATGTGATTGTGAAATGAAAACTCAAGAACTAACAACATATATATTTCGAACTGTATTTAATATATTATATATATATTCCAAAATAAAGAAATTGTATTCATAACATGCGACCAACCATTGAAATAATTAAATCACTTAAAATAATATATATAAATCCAAGACATGTGTGACCAATGTGTGATGTTACATTCCAACATGTTATTTCCTTATTTTACATCCAAAGGCAATACATAGGTAACAGTCAAACCCTTATAGTAAGTTGAAAAATAACAATTCATTCATGCGTGAATGCTCTTGAATCATATTTTAATTGTTATTTTATTTTTTGACGCACTCAGGCCCTATTTTTTGGCAGGTATATAAACAAATAACGTTGAGGATATTTTAAATTATTGAATTTGGAAAAAAAATTGTTACCTAAAATATCCTGACACTAACTTCCTAAGGTGAACCTTATTTATGATTGTATAAATTTTAGACATTAAGCATATATGTTTATTTTAAAGGCATAATTAACTATTTTGTATTATTTGACATTAGTACATTTGTTAAATGTTAGAGTTTAATACATTTTATTGCTAAAATAAATAATTTTACCACATATTGAAAGTTAATAAATATATAGATCTACTAATAAAATATGATGAAGTGTATTATCTACTATTTTTAATATTTTAGTTAATTGGTAGAAATGAAACAGACGATATACTAACACGTAAGTTCACGACATACCAAAATAATAATGTCATTTTTGTGACAAAGTAAAATTCAATCGGTTTTATGTTTTCCTCTCGTTTTTGAAAATGAATCCCTTTTTCTTTCTCGTTTTCCTCCACGTGGAGCACACCTCTTTCCTTTCCTTTACACTTGATTTTTTTTCTTGTCATATATAGGATGATACATTGAGGATGTTATTGTATAATCTCCCCTTTGGATGCAATCCAAACCTATTATTTTGTCTTACACATAGAGGAGAAACATGTCGTACTTGCACCTCAGGAGATTATTGACTATTACCCCGAGCGCTTTTCCCTACGAGAGAGGAGAGCCACAATACTTTGTTATGGAGGGTACGAGTCAAATGCTAAACATACGTTAAGAAATGGAAGGTGGTAAAACATGTTCATTTCCTTCCCCATGGAAAATTTCATAGGATATGAGGTATGTAGAAAAAAAATCATGGATTGGGGGGGGGGGGGGGGGGGGGGATGATGCAAAGAATGAAACGGAGGATCTTATGAAAGATTCAAGTCTGACCACTTGTTGCGTCCATTAAAGCTATGGAATAATTTGAAGCCAATAATGGGGTAATATATATACATAAGATGAAGAAGTTAATGAAGTTCATGACATTGATTCAAAATGAAAAGTGGTGAAATCTGAGATGCATTCAGTCTTAGTGGTGGGATATGGTTCAGACGGTGGACAAAACTACTACATAATTAAAAACAGTTGGGTAGACTAGGGAGTCGATGGTTATGGGAAGGTATAGAGCTCTTTGTTGTCACTGTTTAGTTATCTGATAACTCCATATTTTAATTCTTTGTGTTTAATTGTTCATAATGTACTTGGATATGACAGTATGAGATAATTGCATTTCAGACACATTAATTTGGGTGTTGATTGATGAATTGTTAAGGAAGTTTATTCGTGTAAAAAATCGGTTTTATGTTTATTATTTATTTGTCAAAGTGGGTAGTGCAAGGAAAATAATGTGGAGTTGAATTAAAAATTAAGATTACACACTTGTTACAAGTATGGAAACAAGGGTCTGTCACAATAAGTCCTTAGAGACAAAAAAAATATTTTAATTTTTCATTTAGTATTAGAGATTTAGATATGATTCACATATCACAAAAGAACTGGAGTATCTTTGATCTCACGCAAATTATATGAACCACATCTAAAGATAAGAGATGCAATAAACATTTATATTTTAGTGAGGGACCCCTAATGAGTAATATGATAAGTGTGTGTTTGAATGACTACCTCCCCTGTGAGGCTTTAATAAAATAAATTAATATGAGATTGTAAATGTATGGAAATAAAATTAACATGAAATAAACTCCATAAATGTACAATAGTGGCATACACAAACCAAATACAAGATGGATTTCAATAAGTGTACTAATTGAGAAGGGGGTAGGGTACACGGAAAAAAAATAGAAGACGTATTAAGAAATGTGTAAATCTTTTTAAAAGGGTTCTATGTTACGTTATTCTTGCAGCTATACTATAAACATGCATTATTTTGAAAGATTTTACTAGGATTATTTTTTGCTAAAATGGATCCCTCCTCCATGAACTTCAATGTTATCTTCATCACTGTTATTATTTGTGTAAATTTTAAACATGACACGATATTTTGTTTAGTTTCATGTTCGTGGTAGAATTATGATTCGTCTTATAATTTTTTTTCACTCATTTTTTGTGTATTACCGTATTAATTTTGTGTAAAAAATACAAATTATGTAAGTTTGATCATGATTTAAATGGATCGTGTGCATGTGTAATAAGAGAACCACTAATTTGTGGTGAGTCATGTCTATATCTAAATTATAATTATCATGTCGTGTCATGTCATGTCCGTATTTAAATGGTATTTGTCTTGTTATATTGTGTTAGAACTATAAATGGTTTAAAGACACCAATGAAGAGCTAATTTTATAAAGAAAAATGAAGAGATAACATTTTGGTACCGTTTGTTTGCATCTATACAATCTAAATATAAACCATTCAGATTTCAGAGGTAGTAAATATACGTTTGTTTTCCACACATTTAAGAGATTAACGGTAATATTATTCTCTTAATGATTTAGAGGTTCAAAACCCTCTGAATCTGATGACTGAAATCTGGATGAAAATAAAATTACTATAATATCCTTAATATTTCTTTGAAATCACAATAATACTAGAGATAATACATATAAAAAAGAATAGTTCCCAAATAAGATATCAGAAAGAATCATTCTCAAATAAAATATAATACAGAGTTCTAAAGACAACAAAACTCTTTATTGATACAACTCTTTAGCAAAAATCTATATATAGATACACAAATACACCAATAATGTGTATAAGAGTTTCAACTCCACAATCTGGAACAAAACTTCAGTAGGTATTTCTCTATTCTTCTTCTTCCTTTTTTTCCAACGAATTTTTCTTTTATGTTTTTATAACTATAAAAAAAAATTAAAAACAAATCTCAAATTAGATTTCGTTCAAGTTTCCATTGAGAGTAAATAAAGAAAACCTTTTCTCTAGTAGATTAATGAGAAATCGTCTGTAACTAAAACCTTTTCTATGAGACTTTGTTTCTTTATTTGCTTCTTTCGCCGTAGTTTTCTAGGAGGCTTTCCTTCTTTCAGACTTTTTTAGTGGCTTTTACTTGTCTATGCTGAAAAGTTTCAAATGACAGACACATAAACGACATATGTTGACATATGTGAAATTGCATGTAATCGTACAAAGGTGTCATATGTTAACAACTCCCGGTTTGCTATGTTAGAGAGGTAAGGCTATACACATGGTTGTGGTAAAAAAAAATTGGCATCCTATAAAGTGTTAGCCAACACTTGATTGTGGTTAAAAAAAGATATATGCTTATAAACAAAATATAAACATGTCATCGTAGAAAGGTTTTGAGTAGCTTGAGTGGTCCAATGCATCAGTAGGTACAAAAAAACTATAGTTTACATCACCTATAAAATATAAAATATATATATATATAATATATGAAAGGACAAATTCACGGCTAATTCATGGAAATAACTAATTCATGGTTGACATCTTCCACCATAACATAAACCTTTTAAATTCCTACTAACCATTTTGCTTGATGATCTATATCTAAAATTTGGGTGCTCAAACCAGTCACCGTCCTATAGTACATTTCAAAGAGTTGATAAACGTGACCCTAGAATCTTGTTTAGAGAAGTAGTTAACCTGCAATGAATGGATGGGACAAAGAATTGTACACAATAAAAGATTTTAAACAAATGAAATAAACAAACTGATATATTATAACAAATGTAGTGAACAATTTCCCAAACATGATCCCAGACCCGTCGCCATCCTATAGTACATTTCAATGTAGTATATAATAAAATGATGACAATGCGTGATATCAATTATTAATGGGATTTGTAAATTTACAATATTAAAACTTATTTAATTAGAGTCAATATTTAATTCAATTAAATTAAACCTTAAACACGCATCTATGTGAGTAAATCATGCATCCAAACACAAATCGAGGGACAAACAAATTTCAGGAAAAAAAAACTTCCGGATAAAACCTTTATTTCACTATAAAACGTAAATAACAACTTACAAATTACACAATGAAATGAATTTCACGCAGCAAATCCACATAGACCGTAACCTAGATCAACAAATATTCCCTCGAGAACCTCAAGAACTGTAGCTCCTCCTTCAGCAGCGAATACCCTCGAGTATCCCCGATGACCACAGTCATCAGTAAATAGATCCCACAAGAACTATCAATCCAGCATTAGAGACTGCACTCCACAAAGATAAACTTCCACATAAGTGATTGGGTTCCACAAATGATTCACAAAAGAATTGGGATGATTTGGTGAATCAAAAACAAGGTTTTGAAGACTAAAAGTCTGCATATTTGCAGTTTTCGTATACAAAAGTCTTAATGAAAAAGGTCTCCAAAACAGGTATTTATAGCACAACAAAAATATTGAGGCGGCACATGTCGTTCGAACGACATTGACATGTCGTTTGAATGACATTAGATGTCGTTACTAACAACCTAAGAAACGACCATTAAAATCAAAACATTATGGTGTTGTTTGAAGCACTAAAGAAATGACCTTTCGCTTGATCTATGAAACGATATTGCATGTCGTTAGAAGCAGTTGTTTGAAAGACATCAGCATGTCGTTTGAATGACATTGCTTTGTCGTTTGAACGACAGAAGCGAAAAGTTATTATATTATAAAGTCCTCCTACAGGTCTTCCAAAAATAATTTTGACTTAGAAAAATGCCTCATTTTGATTTAAAACAGTTTCGAAAAATATATCAATACTAAAGTAAAGCCTTTATGAAACTTAAACATATTTTATACGAAATTATACCTCATGCCGCACATATGTTAAAGATGCTTGAAATTTGGATCCGTCTTCATGAATGTATGAACGTGAACTTCCTTTAACGGTTATAGCGGTATATGACATTCACAATGTAAAAGCCGGACTATGGAAAATATGTCCTTACAAATCTCCCCCTATATATATTCTAGAACAAAATAAAATCATCTAAATTATCAAATCAAAAGTCTATACAAATCTAATACCCTCCCATGCAACGCAAAAGCCGAAAAGATACTAAATATGAAAGACAATCAAATTCTTCAAAAAATCTTTAACTTTAAATTCTTCAAAAATCTTCAATTTTCCTTGCTCATCTTTTGAGTTCTTTCTCAATAATCATCTAAGTCCTACACAAAATAGACAAAATAAATACCTTCGTGACGTATCGAGTTTGAAAGGAGATAAACATAGATCCAATCAAGTAAATCAATTCTCCCCCATAATTCATAATCCATTCTCCCCCTTTTTATTTGCCTGAAATAGACAAGGAAAAGAATAAATAAAATAAATACATAGTATCACGATAAGCATAGAAACTCATCAAATACGCTCATGCAAGGATAAACTAAAAAAGAATCACAGTCTATATTTCAATTTTCAATTTTTTTCAAAAAACATTTACAAAACAACACACCATGAATTCTCACTAAGATAACATGTAGACACCATATTCTAGGACCCCCTAAGTCTATCCTTAGGTCCGTAGCACCTCCCCAATTCATTACAAACCCTAGGTCATACTCTGAGTACCGATCTAGAGGCCATCGAGCACTCCTAGGCCCAATTTTGACTCTGATCAACTCTATCATCAGAGTGAAAGCTCAATTAATCTTTGAAGGGATCTCAATACCATTTCCAACAGTCTGCCCCATGCACAAATCAGCATAATGGTTCAGACGAACGGACCATTTTACCACCGAAAACCAATCTAGAATCCACCGGGCGCTCCTGGGCCCCAATTTGACCCTAATCAACTCCATCGTCCGGGTGAAAGTTCAATGAATCATTAAAGGGCACTGAAACCCCTTTCCAACGCTCTACCCTGTGCGTGAAATGGCATAATAGTTCAGACGACCGATCCATTTTCTCCTAAATATTAATCTAAAAGCCACCAGGCATTCCGGGGCTCCGTTTGACCAAGTTTAACTCTTCAGCTCAAATGAGACTGAATGAATATTTAAAGGTCACTGAATACCCTTTTTAACGGTCCACCCCATGTGCGAATCAACCTTACGGTACGGACGAATGACCCGTTTTACTCTGCAAGGCCATTGGGCGCTTCAGGGCCTCGATTGACCAAAGTTAACTCTCTGAACCGAGAAAATCTCTTGGGAACATCGAATTACCTCGCATAACCTTTCCAACGGTCCACCCCGTGCATGATTCGGACTTACGATTTGGGCAAACGATCCATCGTCGTTCGACGATCTTGTGTCCAAAGGACCGAAGAGAGCTTCCGAGCCCCGTTTGACCCGAAGTCAACTCTCGGACCGGGGAGCGGCCAAAAGTAATCTTGAAGGTCTCTGAATTAACTTTCTAACGGTATGCCCTGTTCATGATTTGGATCAACGGATTGCGTTCTACGACCATTTTTCTGGAAAAATCTGTACGAGACTGCCAATTAGCAAGTCCATTTCTCTACCTATCGGCAGTGTGTCTAGGGTTACCTGATGATTGGTATGTCTAGGGTTATGACCATCGGTAGTCCCCTGACCCAATAAAAGGATGGCATGAGCTCTCTTCCAAAGCACACCTCAGATCCATCAATATTAGTGATCTCAACATCATTCTTCTGCAATCAGTGAAGTTTCCTTGTGTGAAATTCCTTTCCATCTTTCATTCCCATCACTTTCATACCTAATTTAGCAAAATCTCCTTCGTTGTCATCCAATATTCATCCCAACATTCAAGGGAGCTCATCAAGGATCAAGATCAAGCCTCAAATTCCCTAAAGAAGGTTTAATACTCTTCTCTCTCTTCAAATTTCTTTATTTTCGCATTAGTTTCATAAATTCCTAATTTAACTTTTACTTTAGTTCATACACATTAATATCTCATCCTTTATTAGTTATATTGAACATACTCTATTTTCTATAATAAAAAAATAAAGAAAAAAGAACTTTTCTTACACACACACATATAATAAACTGCCATTTGGAATCTATGGGATAAACCTCACCCTTATGTCGCATACGAGCTATGTGGACTTTGATGCCTTTATAGACTATGTAGGCGTTTCGCGCTAAAACCTGATACTCGAGTCCAATTTTCCCATTTTCGCATTTGCATCCTTTTCATTTATACATTACTCATATATATCATATTAGTAATTCATATTTGCCTTTTATCTAATAAATATTATCGTTTCATCATAACGATCATTATCTCGATAAGTGTGTACAACTTATTTTCTAATCAGTATCTTGGGAACATTCATTTGGATGACCTCACTCTATCTTTTCCATGATATGAGTCGGGCGATTCCAATCTCCATCTATATATACACGTACACACACTTCACAGAGAAATTAAGGAAAATAGTAACATAATCCCATGAGAGACCAAAAAGGCGGGATGGATGCCTAACTCCTTCCCATTTCGTAACTTAGCCCCCGAACCTCTGAACTATTGGTTTATTAAGCATCAGTTTGTTGTTTATGCTGCTCTCTTGAGGCGGAGACATATTCTTTTACCTGTTTTGTGCAAAATAGGCTGGCGACTCCACCTCTTTACATCACCCCACAGCGACGACGACCAAAGTGCTCCTAGCGGAAGTGGGCGCAAAACCTTCACTCCTTCCCCTGGGATGGAAAGGGATGGCCACATAACCAAATCGTGGAAACAGAATGAATGGGTGTGAACAAACTCGATAGGTAAATAAACTCAATCAATCATATCATATGTGCACGACGAATATGGAAACTCCTAACAAATGAACATCGAAATCGTCCTTAGGTGGAAAATTGTTGGATTTGGATGACATCGACTAAATCAAATCAACAAATCAAAGTCTAGATGATTTCCACTCCAATAACATCTAAAGCTACTTAATCCTTTTTCAAGACTTTGTTAGGACGTCGAAGCCCGTTGTTTTCTAACCATACTCCCTCATAAATAATAATGCTTTTATTTTTCTAATGAGGTTCTAAATTCTCTTTTAAAGAGATCTCCTATTGGCCCCTTTTTGGCATATCTTTCTTTTTATTGCCTTAATTTTTTCTCGGGATCTTTTCAAATGGTGGCTTTCACAACGAGTTCACTTGCCTCTCGTAGCCCTTTCCGGTGCACTCATCATTTTTTCAAATCTAAACAAATCCTCACGGGAAATAGTTCTTACACGCACTACTTTCATTGTTAAGTTTTATCGCATTTGGTTCTCTTTAAAGATAGAATTGAGATGAAAACACGTCGATCAATCTGTGATAGACAAGTACAATAATCAAACAAATTTATGAAGTGTGCAATAAAGGAAATTATGAGTAAAACATGCAGGAAGTAACAACTAATAACTTCTCAATGACTCCAAACATTGTAAAGCACGTGGATTAAATGGCGTATCGTCTCAAAACACTATGAAACAGTCACATGAATAATGGAATGATGTTATGACTTGGTCATCCTAAATTTCCATCCATAAACGGTGTAAATAGAATACAAAAATCTTTTTGGATTTTCTAAAAAAATTATAAAAATAAATTTTTTTTGCTTTTTCAATTTTTTTTTTTCAAAAAAATAGAAAATCTTTTTGTATTTTTCCAAAAAATTTTAAAAATTAAAATCCTTTTGGGTTTTTCAAAAAAATATATCAAAATAGAAAAAATAAATTCAAAGGTGGTGCATACTAGCAATAGGCATAAAATATCATCACGAAAAGAATCCTATGCTAGCAAATAAGTCTAAACCTCTATCATTATGTCCGAAGGAGTTTTCCAAAGGTGGTGACATCCTATGAAAAACATACATCAAATCATGTAAAGTCTTGACTAAAAACTTAACCTGCTCTCTAATATGTGCAAACTCTCACATATTATGCGCAAGACCATGCAAATAATCATGCGTGGGTGTGTGTGTGTGTGTATGGGAACACGTGTCATAGAAAACTAGGTAAAGACCTATGTGTCACACTAGCTAACTTAAAACAGAATTCCTTAAGGTGTCCTCTCTTCTTACAATGGGTGCAAACATACATGGGCCTAGGAATACCTCTCTCAAAATGTCTAGGATGCGCTCTCATATGGGAAACGGACGCCTAGGTGGGTTAGGTTGAGAGCCATATGGATCTATCACAAAATCGGGAATTGGCTCGGGTGCAACATGTGAAGTAGATGCACCGTCATGACCTATTCTTAGTCTCTCAAAATTACCCAAAGTGGGACCGAGGATCATCTTTCCAACCTTCTTAAATATATCCTCTATAGTTACCTTGACTTCCCGATCTCGTTCGAGATCTCTCTCGAGGTGGGATAGACAGACTTGAAGTTAACTTTTTCCCGACCTACTATGATCAATTGATCACATAAATAAACCCTCACCTTCTCGAGTTGACTCGTCGATGCCTCAAACTCCCTCAAAATTCCTATCTCCATCTCTAAATCTAACACCTTAATACCTAACTCCTTATTCAACTTCTTCAATTTTAATGTCTCGGCATACAAGTCTCTAAACGCTTTTTGGAGTTCACTTTCACACTCACTCTCGCACTCACTTAAAACACTAAAATTGTCATAGGGGCTCTCACATATACAATTGTCCTCATCATCGTGGAACAAACTAGATGTGCTCACTTGACTATCCATAAAAGCGACACACATACCATGTGATGATTCATCCTCAAAATCATTCACTTCGTCATCACTATCGTTAAGAGTAGTTGGCATAGCAATTTTCTTACCCTTTCTCCTTAGCATAGTGGAACATTCAAATGCTTTGCTCCTTTGCCCTCACACTCAAATCATATCGCTTATTCCTCTGTCTCATTCTCACCACTCTTATTGGCCTCCTCTTTCTTTTTATTTTTCTCAATAAACCTTTTATTGGAAGAATTTTCTTATGAAAATTTGAGAAACTTTTTGAAATTTTTAGCAAACAAGGCCATGTCATCGAAATCAAACTTTCCCTCAGACCCGGGCTCACAAACTCTCTCTTTGTTCTTCTTCTCTCTCTTCTTAGACAATTCCTCACTCCTTTTATATTGGGCCCTAAGTGCAATCCCTTTATCCTTAGGCTTAACAGTTTTAGGAAACATGTCGATCTCATAAGTTTGAAGATCTCCTACGAGCTCCTCTAACCTAAGTGAATCTAACATCCCTAAAGAGTTCAAAACAGTGACCTTAGGAATAAAACGTTTTGGGAGTGACCTGAAAATCTTTTTAACAACTCTCGTATCATCAATCTTGTCACCCAAATTAAAACTCGTGTTAACTATGTCCAACAATCTAGCATAATATTCTTCAAAGCATTCGGACTCTAACATGGTGATAATTTCAAACTGGGTGGTCAAATTTCGTAATTTCGACGCCTTAACTGCGTTTGTACCCTCATGTGTCAATTGGAGGATATCTCGAGCCTCTTTTAATGTGGTGCACATCATGATACGTCGGAACTCTTCGAGGGGTGACGGATTAAAAAATAGCACTAAGGCCTCGGGAGTTGTAGGTACTCCACTTAAACTCATCCTCAGTCCAGTCAGACACGGGTTTGGTGGTAATGGCATTATTAATGGTGATAGTGGGAGGAGTCTACCCTCTTTTACATATGATCCAAACTCGGTAATCAATAGCCTATAAACAGGATTTCATGCGGGCTTTCCAATAGGCGTAATTCTTTCCATCAAAGATGGGCATCCGATAATATAAGTTCTCCGTCAAAAATTGCGATTTTTCAAAAATCAAATATTTCAAAAAAATCGATATCAGAAAAATATTTTATGGAAAAGGAATACTCGATAATTTGGAGTAACCTGCTCTGATACCAATTTGAGAATACGTGATATCAATTGTTTATGGGATTCACAAATTTCCAATATTAAAACTTATTTAATTAGAGTCAATCTTTAATCCAATTAAATTAAACCCTAAACATGCACATATGTGAATAAATCACACATCCAAACACAAATCGAGGGAAAAACAAATTTCATGAAAAAAAACCTTCTGGATAAAACCTTTATTTCACTATAAAATCTAAATCGCAACTTACAAATTACACAATGAAATCTGCAATGAATTTCCTGCAGCAAATCCACATATACCGCAGCCTAGATCAACAAATATTCCCTTAATAACCTCAAGAACAACAACTCCTCCTTCAGCAGTGAATACCCTCGAGTATCCACAATGACAGTCGTCAACAAATAGATCCCACAAGAACTATCAATCCAGCATTAGAGATTGCACTCCACAAAGATAAACTTCCACATAAGTGATTGGGTTCTACAAATGATTCACAAAAGAATTAGGGCTGGTCATGGATGCAATGCAAAAATAGGGACTTTCGATTGGCCAGATGACGTTTGGGATGACATTACAAAGGCAAGAATTAAACATTTTTTTGTTTGTATAGTAATTTATCATAAGCTAGATATTAGTTTAACTTTTTGTTCTTAATTTTATTGCATTCAACAGAAGTACCTGACACAAAAAGTTTTGAAACAAGACTCTTGAAGATAGACATTCGCTTACGACGTTGTTTGAGGCCACCATGGCAACTAAGGATGAGGCGTTTAGCCTTGTGCATCCATTGTCCCCTAAAGTGATATTTGTTACTATTATTATTATTTCTACAAGTACTATATTTGTTTATTACTATTTGTCTTATTTGCATTGTTTTATTATTGTAGCTATGTATTATTTGTGTGACTCTACATACACCCACACTAGAGGCTTTATATCACCCTACGAAAGCACACGATTGTGATGGTCAAGCTACAGATAAAAATGATAAATTCAACCATGGACATGCAAGATTAAGAAATGTAATTGAGAGTACATTTGTTATTTTAAAGAATAGATTCGCGATATTGCATAGAATGCCTCCTTATAATTTTTGAACCCAAGTACACATTGTTGTCACATGTATGGCAATACATATCTTCCTTCGTCAAGTATCACTTAATGATCCATGGTTTAGAGATATGAAGATGATGATGTGGACTTGCCGACCGAATATTCAATAGATAGTGAACAAGCTGAAGCTCCACCAAGTTAAGATCAAATATTTGGACAAGAACAACAACAAGAGATGATTAATTTACGTGATCAAATTGCATATCAATTATTCAGTAGAACTTATGATTTATAGTTCAGCCTTATTAGTATTTTATGACTTTTAGTAGCTTCTTAGTCAGTTTTTATATATTTTTATACATTTTATACTACACAAATTCCCTACTACTTGGAATGCCTAATATTATTTACATATTAAATTGCATATTTTGTGTAATATTATTTATTTATAGTCATGAAATTTTTAAATACATTTTTTTATAAAATAAATATTAGGGGTAAAATGGTCCAAATAATCTGCATTTAGATTTCAGATATAAAATCTGGAAACAAACAGTATACATTGAGGAGTTTCATTCAGACATAAAAACAAATAGAGTTTTCAGATTCAGACTTCAGATTCAAACAAAAAAACAAATGCAACGTTAGTAGACATGTTTTGCAAACTTTTCAAATATTCTAATTATCTTTTCAAAAGCACAAATTGATATCACACTTGTTATTTTTAAGGAGTTTAGTCTTGCACGAAATATAGTTTGAAAATCACATTATGAACTCTTTAACAAGATAATAATGGCATGGTCAATGTGATATTTAGTTGAGTGTTAATGAAAACTCCAATTAAGAATGATCTTTTGATTTCGGATAAACTATCCAAATTCTCCCCAAACAAAAAATTCACCTAGATGGCCCTAGGTTTTCGCATTCCCTTTCCCTCCTTCACTCCCCTCCCTACCCCATCCACCTTCATCCATATCAACTACTCTCCCTCACTCGATGTGAGAGGAGGGTGATCACCCGACCTCCTTAAAATCCAAAAATAAACAAATATCAAAACATGTATTGTGGGTCTTACACGATTTGTTTAGTTTCGATGGGGACATGAGTAAAACATTAGCCTCAACTGAAAAAGACCCTCTCGACGAGAAAATCGGAATGTATGCAATAAAAGATTCTCCTTTGGAGTTAGATTAGACTCGTAACAATGAATATTTGTTGTTTGTTTATTTTTGTTGGCTTTTTTATACTTTATGTTTTTTTAGTATCCATTTCGATTTTTCTCTATCATATCCGTTTGGAGCGTTTTATCCTCTTTTAGTATGACTCTTAGTTTTTTTTTTTGGGGGGGGGGGGGGGGTCAACTGTCCCAGCAGTTATTATTCTTGAGTAGAAGCTTAGAAGTCATTTGGTCTCTTTTGGATATCTCCCACCTTTCTTAAGGTGTATCTTTTATTAGTTCCCTTAGATTTAGAGCTGTTACCCTCCTTGGCTCTGGTGCTTCATTTACGTCTGTTTGCATTACTTCACCATCTTATTGCCGACTTCATTTGGAGAGGCTTGTCCTCTGGTTCCTTCATCACCACTCTCTCGATTTCCATTTCATTACTGGGACGATTTGTGATCTTGACCTCAATCTTGTCAGTTGTTCTAAAAGTCAAGTTCTAGGTGTTTTCGTAGTTTTCTTTTTATTTGTAATTTTTTCTCTATTTATTCCCCTTCTTAGCCGAGCCTGTTTGGGTTAGGCAATAATGTTTTTCTTGTAATAGTTGGTTCATTAATCAATTCTCACTTAATACGTCTAAAAAAAATCCTTGTTTATCTTTGATTATGTTACGACACCAATTAAGAATCTATTAAATTGAAATAAGGTTCAAACTACTGAACCAAATAAGTTTTAATTTGGCTACTTACCCACAAATGGTTAACGAAAAATTACATCATGAAAAAATATTTATTTGTCTATAAACTCACATAAGTAAGTTGATTAATGCTTAAATCGAGCAAACCCACCCACATTACTTTTACTTTCAATTTGAAATGGTAACCAAAGTAGTTACAAATAGGATAAATTGCTAGGAGGAATTTTCATCAACATTATGGCCCCGTTTAGTTCGCGGTAAAGTTGGGTGGAATCTGATTCCTTCCGAACATTCCTTGGAAAGTGTAAGATTAACACGTTTGGTGTGAGGTTAAGTTGCAAGCAAAAATGTGAGTCCCAATGGAATCAGATTACCTCCGATGTGAGAAAGTTGGTGGAATCAAAATCCATCCAATATAGGTGGGATTCTTACTTTCCCATGGGAATCCTTACAAATAATTTTTTTGAAGATAAAAATGCCCTTAAAAATATTAAATTATAAAAAATACCCATAAAATCTAAATTTATTTTGTGAAGACAATTTTGCTATGTCAATTTGTATTAAATTTAAAGTCGAACAAATTTTATTTAGGCTTTTTTTTCTACTCATGTAATAATCAATTTGATTAACTTACAATATAATACACACATATCTACTATAAATTATTATATTTGTTAAATATTGTAAAATAATTTTTTTTTTAAAACATATTTGAGTTCATACATTTATAAATAGTGAACCGTAATATTGTGTATATATACGTGTATGTGTACACACACACACACACACACACACACACACACATATATATATATATATATATATATATATATAATTGCTAAAGGGTACTGTTGGTATATATTATTCATTCCCATGTCATTTTCCATACATGAGTCAAACACAACATTTTGATTCCCAATAGGAATCCATTGATTAACCAAACAGAACGAAAGAATTTAGAATCCTGGTAAAAGGTATCCTGGTAATCACAATCCATCCAAAATATTATTGCAAACCAAAAAGGGCTATGTGCAAAAAACATTAGCTATAATCTTGACGTGCAAATGTTGAACTGGCCATGTTCCAGACAAGTAAAAATAAACCAACTGAAGATATTGATAAGTAAGAGAGTGTCCCTCCCCTCAAACAAGAATTATAACAGTAACTAGCATACAACCCGCGCGATACGCGGGCGTATTATAATATTTGGTATATAAAACATGTATTGATAAAATTATATATACATATCCAATTATATACTTTTTTCAATATGTGGAAAGGTACACCATAGACAAAATAGCAAAAAACTGCACATCCTCCTTCGTTGGCTTCAAACTCACCATATCTATAAACCTTTCAAGAAGAAAAACAAACCTTTAGAATTAAAGGCTCAAATTATATAATCACAAAGAACTTACATTTAGATTATAAACACACATTATCTAGAAAAGAAATGAGGACAAAAGTATATCCTGCAATTATGAACTATGATTCTCCTAAATAATTATTAGGAAAAATGTAAGATTATTTTGCGAAAGGCACATCAGAATCATCAAAGAATAGATAAAACGTAATTATAATGATGGAAATAACACAAAAATTATCCGAAAACAATTGAAAATCATCCCCATTGACTAAATGCTCAAAATTAAATTTTACAAACATTAAATGAAAATAGACTCATTTTAGGGGGAAAAATACCATTTAATGTAAACAGTTAAACATACCTGGGTGAAAGTGGGTAGAATGTGATACCTGAAACCCATATATTAAATAAAATTACAAATGTAAGAAATGAAGGAACTATCAAGAAAATATATTATCGGATATAAAAAAATATAACCATAATTTACTTGTAGAGAGAACCATCACATTTAATTCTCCCAATACCAAAGCCATTGATTTTGAAGCTCACTCCCGTAAAATAGAAACCAAATTGCATGTTTAATATACGTTATAGTAAAACTCAATAAAAAACATGAATGTTTTCTTGCAAAACACCAAGTTTAGAAAACCAATGATCTACTTAAGATATTCAGATCTGAATCTTTAGAAACCAACTAATTCCATATAGCATGCCAATTTTATAATGGTGGTAACAAAGATTCCAAGTTTCATTATTAATATCAATCAAAGAGTTCATGTGAAACAAATTTCAAAAGGTATATTGTAGGTTAAGGCAGTAATTGTTGTTAAATCAACTAACATTTTATGTAACCCAACTATATGCTGAATGATATTGAAAATACAATTTATTTTGTAAAAGAATGTTCTCACATACATCTTTTTTTGAGGAATTTAACCAAACAGTGTATATACCACATAACTTAAATAATGAAAAGAGGAATTCAAGTATTTGAAAGAAAAAACATTAACGATTTATCAGGCGAATAGTAGACCAAAATAATAGATTGAGATGGGTGAAATGGGTCGCTACAATTTGAAGAAAACAAATTGGGTGAGAAAGGAAGGACCTGATCTATTAGGAGATAAAGCATTATCAATTGACACGTAGCATCCCTAAGTTAAATGGGTACAAATGAATTGGGGAGAGGGGATAGAAATGAATTGAAGCTCAGTCCAACGTGGACACCTTATTCATCCCTAAGCATTATCAATGTAGGCTTGCATTTTATGATAATAAAATAGATTACTAATTTTCTAGATCCTAACTGTTGTTTGATCTTCACAATATTCATCCGCATACACCCATGTAATCTTCACTCCCTAATACCAACCATTATAGAGTTTTACTTACCCATTATTTTTTAATAAACCAAGAACGAAAACATGAAGATTTACATTTTAGAATAAGAAATGCAATTGAGGTTCATATTTCAAAACAACCAAACTCAATTGAAGCTCAAGCTTCACATTTCAAAAGCAACAAAACCCCCAAATTGAAGTTCATGACTACATTTTCATTACCGAAAAAAACAAATAAAAGTTCAAGATTTCTTATTTCAAAAAATAAAACACAAATGATGATGAACGCCTGAATTTTATAACTAAAAAAGACAATTGGAAGTTCAAGATTTCACATTTTGTTTAACACTCACCTCCCAAAACAAGTAAAACCCAATTGAAGCTGAAGATTTATACTAAAAGAGAATACAACCCCATTTGAAATCAAATATTAACATTTCAAAAAAAATAATACAAATTGAAATTCCATTCACGCTTTCAGTGGTCTTCAACATGGTTATCTTCCCGACCTTAGTTTATATTTATATTTGTATGTGTTAGTTAGATTATCAATTAGTTAGTATCTTCGTGTATATAAGAATGAGTTGTTGAGGAATACAATATACAGAATTCATTTGCTCGTTTCTCTATTTTCCTCATTCCATGATATGGTATCAAAGCCTCTCTAATGGCAAATGATATATTGTCTTCATCTTTAATGGGTACTTCATCTTCATTGGTAAATTTTGTTCCAGTAGCCTTTTATCATTCCCTATATGTTAAATTTGATGAAAACAACTATCTTTTATGGCGGCAACAAGTAATTGCTGCAATCAGAGGTCACAAACTTCAAAGATTTATTTCAAGAAGTGAAAATCCACCATCAAAATTTCTCACTGCAGCTGATGAAACTCAAGGAAAAGTGAATCAAGACTTTTTCGATTGGGAACAACAAGATCAACTATTGTTCTCATGGTTGCTTTCTTCAATGGCAGAGTCACTGTTAACAAGAATGGTGGGATGTGAAACATCTTCTCAGATTTGGCACACACTTGAAACCTATTTTTCTTCTCAACCATAGATAAGATTTCTCAATTCAAAACTCGTGTACAGAAAACTAAAAAAGGCAGAAATATCAATTAATGAAGTTTTGTTAAAGATTAAGTCTCTTTTTGATCAATTAGCTACTGTTGGTTGTCCTCTAACACATAAAGAAAACATTGGTGATATCTTTAAAGGCTTACCATCTGAATATGATACATTCATAATCTCAGTAACCTCGAGGTCCGATCCTTACACTGTTGCAGAGATTGAGTCTTTATTACTTGCTCAAGAAAGTAGAATTGAAAATAATCATAGGAGTACGAATTCTGGAAATCCCAATTTGGTGAATTTAGCTACACAGTCTCAAGATCCAAGGAAGAAATTCAACAATAACCTCTCTTCATAGAGCCAGTTCAGGACAAAGTTTTTTGGACAAGGAAATTTCAGACCTCAATGCTATGGTGGCTTCCCTAATTTTCATAATTCTGGTCATGCCTTTGGTAATAATAGATGTTTAAGTTATACTTTTAGTAGTGGTGGAAGAAGACAATAATGGAATATTAATACTAAGCCCCAATGTCAGTTGTGTGGAAAGTTTGGGCATATATCATTAAAATGCTATCACAAGTTCAATTCTGTTGATACCAAAATTAATATGCTGACATGGATGGATCACAAGAAGACACGTGTCAATCTACGTGGCACATTTCTACAGTTACTTTAGCAACGAGGAACTTTACTCCCCGATCAAGTCAGACACTCCGAGCAACAGGTGTACTCTGAGGAACTCCATTACTCCGAGGAACTCCACTGCTCCGAGAAACTTCTGAACATCGGTCAACTAAGGCGGTCCGAGCTGCATCTCGACTAGAGCATTAATTGCCAGATAATCAACAGTTCAACTATTCATTGAATGCTCATCATACAGATGTATACACTTAAGGGGCATTAATTGTTTACCATTTCACATGTACAGCCTAAGGGCTATAAATACATTGTATCATCCTCATTCAAGAGGACCGGAATTTCTTGATAGAACCACATATCGAGAATTCCAAAACATTTGGCAATAACGAAAACAGTGGACGTAGGCCATTCTTATAAGGCTGAACCACTTTAAAATTATTTATCTCATTTATATTTATCTGTGATTAAATAATTAGAAGCTATCTAATTTTTTACATCAACAGATTGGCGCCGTTTGTGGGAAACGACTGTTGTTAATGTTTTTCACCAAAAATCATCCATTATCAATGGCTGACAATTCGGAATCCAGCAATCGAAACGCTGGAAATCCTCCAAATCCCTCTGTACCATCAACTGTTCCAGATCTGGCTGGAATAATGATAAATCTGGCCCAGGGTCAGACCGCCATGCAAGAAACCATGCGGCAACTCATCCAAACCCTTCATGGTGGTGCACCTGCCCATTTAGGACAGCGAAGTGGTCAAAGGCAAACCCATTTACGTTCTTCAAGATCCAGGCGTACTGATTCATATCATAATGAGGAATCAGATGATTTCTCTTACCAACCTGGACGAACTTCATCAATACGGGCCACAGATACTGAGCAACGTATTACTCTCTCTCCAGAGAGGACTAGTGCCTTGGAAAGATTGAGCAGGGTGTCTCCTTTCAGTCGATTAGGCCCCAGGAGGAATAAAAGTCCACCCAAGGCCATGTCGAGGAGTTTTCGACAAACATCAGATCTAAGAGAAGGATCAGCACAATCACGACCAGCTGCTCGTCAGGATTAATCTCAGGAGGCCACATCAGCTTGATCAATTGCTCGAACCAATAGGCTCGAGGAAGGAAACGATGCGTGGAAAGGCTCTATTCAGAGACTAGAGGATAGATTGGGAGAAATGGCTAAGGCGAGGAACCCATTACAACGAACTTTTGTTCAAGGGACACCTTTTATCCAGGCCATTGTGGATTTTCCCACACCGTCAAAGTTCAAAGCACCTGTGGTGACCCCCAAATATGATGGAAAAAAAGATCCTGTTCTTCACATAGAGCAATATCAAGCTGCTGCCGACATCTATGCTGTCTCCGACGAGATGAGATGCAGAGCATTCTCGGGAACTCTTACTGGATCTGCCTAGATATGGTACAACAATCTTCCTCGGGGTAAGATTTCAACTTTCTTTCAACTGGCCGAGTTATTCATTGGGAATTTTTGTTTCGAAGCAAAGCCAGTAAAATGAGTAGCGCATTTGTTAAGCGTTAGACAAAAATCTGGTGAAAGTACTAGAGATTACATAGCTCATTTCAATAACGAGAAGCTGGAAGTCACAGATTATGAAGAGAAGACAGCAATCACCGCCTTGATGAATGGGATGTTGCCCAACACTACACCAAATCTGCCCATTTGTCAAGGTCATTGACCTTGACAAATCCAACTTGTCAAGGTCAATGACCGTGACATTTCGAGGCGAGACAACTTTTTTTGTCACGGTCGTGTCACGGTCATTGACCTTGACACAAACTCACATTTTGTGTCACGGTCGTGTCGCGATCAATGACCGTGACACATTTTTCACGGTTATAAACCGTGACAAAGCCATGACCCTTTTTAAAAAAATTGTCACGGTCAATGACCGTGACAATTCTGGGCAGAATTGAAAAAAAAATTGCTAGGCAGTATGGCCACTGCCACTGCCCAGCAGTATATTTGTACATGTTATAGTAACGTCGTACCTGTTCCAAACATCATATATCCCAACAAAATAAAGATAATGCAAATATATATTTATGACGATATAATCCAAATATTCAAAATAGAAATAATATACATGACGATATAATCCAAATATAATTAAAATGGACAAACTTGAAAATAATGTTACTACATGTCTTGGGTAAAACTGAGGAGGTGAGTAGGCCACACGACATACGAATTGACGCACCCACTAATATACATCATGCCGCATTGTTCGCGCAACCACAATAGGGAGTTCTCCTTCCCGGGTATGACATGCGTGACGAGCACCCTGGACTCCATCTCTTGAAGCACACGTCCATGGACTATTCCACCCTCGACGACATTCGGGTCCCTCAACCCCGCCCCTATCCGTTGGCCATCAAATACGTCCAATATGAACACGCTCGGCCAACCAAGTGTCGACAATGGTCTGTCGAAGGGCGCCAAATAGGGAAGTGGATCATCGAAGTACGAGCGTATCGGTGATGAAGCAGCGAGGTCCACATCCTCGTCATCCTGCGCCTCGTCCTCCTGCACCTCCTCCTCCACCGCCTTCTCCTTCCCTTTACCTTTCCCTCTACAGTCTCCGCCCAACGTACGCTTCATGAATGCGTACATATCTTGGACCGTCGCCTCCAAACGGGACAGCTTCGCGTCTTGTGAATCCACCGTTCGAGCCAACCCGATGTCGCTCGTCTCCAATCCGATGATCCTAGATTTGGCCACCCGCGAGCTCACTCCCCTTGTCCTCTCCTTGCGATCAGAGCCAACCACTTGGTTGAGTGCGTCTGTGGACAATGATTCCTTGTCGGCATCAGACTGCGACTCATGCACTTCCTTAATCTTTGCCTGAAACGACAAAAAGCACATGATTAGTAAAATAAGTAAACTAAAAAATTATAACGTAATTAACAAAAATTAAATTGCCGGATTACTTACAATCGTGGCCGCGACGCTCGTGGACACCTCCTTGTCCTTACCCTTCTTCGTCCGAATAGCCACATAAGTATCGAGCCTATGTGGCTTACCCCCTGGCCCACTCCCTACCCCTTGAAATAAAATAAAGTAAAGTAAAATTAGTATCGGCCCCGCAAAGTAAAATAATGAAGAATAATATATTTTTGTAGTTATAGATAAATTAAATCTTACCTACATCCTATGCTCCACCTCGGCGTAAGAGGTCCGCCCGGAGTAGTGCACGTCCGTCTTTTTTGCCCGATTTTCCCTCCCCGATTGGCGAGATGCCAATTGTCGATCCTCGATCTCATTGTCAACGAACTTTTGCCATTGTGCCAATGAGATCGGCTCCTTGGGCGAGACGGATCCGCGCCATTGTATAATGGACTCTCGTGTTTTCCCAAAGTACCGTGTCCGCATATTTTTCTTCCACGTCTTGTGTTGCTCCCTCAACTGCTCCAAGACGGAATCGCGTAGCTTTGGATCCAAGTTGAATTGTTCCTGTCCAACAAATACAATGTTAGTTGCGAATAAATATAAATATAAATATGAATATAAATATAAATATAAATATAAATACGAAATTGAAATTGAAATTGAAATATTCATATAAATATAAATATAAATATAAATATAAATATAAATATAAATATAAATATAAATATAAATATAAATATAAATATAAATATATTACCTGTAGTGCCGCCCAAACAGCTAACTTGAGATCATATGGCACCTCCTTCCAACTCATAAACCCCGGGCCGATGACCGTCTTTAGCAGCTGGAGGGATCTCGCTAATAGCTCCGACTTGTTCTCGACGGTAATCCCAAATTTTCCATATTTGGGGAGCCTAGGGGCGGAGGAGCCCTCGTCGCCTCCGCTACCACCGAGCCCAGACGACATCATCATAAACAGCATCATCATCTTCGCCTTAATATCTGAAGGAGACATTTTTGCTGTAAAAAAATGTTATTAGTACAGATAAAAAAAAATGTTAATAGTACACATACACACACCCCTACCCCACCCCCACCACACACACGCACACGTCATGCCACTTTTAAAACTAACCAACCCAACATTTCATCAATTAAACTAACAATTAAAGTATACAATTATTAATTTACTAATTTACAATGAGGGACAATCCTACTTTCATATGAAATTGACACTAATTATTAATTTACTTTCATCTAAAACTATACAATTAAAATTACAATTAAAGCTATACAATTTCTTAATTAAAGATATACAATTGTTACAATTGCCCCTCCAGACCCCCCACACCTCACCCCCACCACACCCCTTGCCCCCCTCCCCCCGCCACGCACACACGCACACACCTACGTACCAACACACACACCCCGCCAATACTATCACTAACCTTGCATTCATACTAAGGTTTACATAGTTTTAACAAATTATAACAAAATATTATCATATTTTTAGTTAGAAAATTCCACCCCCATCCCCTCCCCCCACCACACCCCACCCCCACTACCCGGTCCCCCACCACACACCACCATACACACACATATACACATACCCCCCCTCCTCCCCCCCCCCCCCCCCCGCCACGCACACACCTACGCACACACACACCCCACCCCCATCATATCATAAAGGGATAAATCCAACCAAGTACAGAGATTCTACAAATTAAAGTGAGAATTAAATTTAAGACTTTCTAACAACATGCATGTGTATGGATTCTACATAGTTGGGCACGAAAGTAACTAATGATATTCCTAAAAACATACAATTGGCAACATTTTGTGAATTTACTAAACTTTATATAATATTATCAAATTCTGTTAAAAAATTATCCAATTGGCAACATTTTTGAATGAAATATTTATTTTGAATGAAAATATCAATTATTATCCAATTATTATCCAACTATTATCAATTATTTATTTTGAATGAAAATAAATTATTATCCAATATTTTTGGGAGCGATTGTTTATTTTGGATTTCCTTTCATATTTAAACAATCACACCATAGGAGTCATTCTTCTCCCTCAAAATTCCAAGAAAAGTGAACGTAAAGAAATCATCCACAATCACAAAACAATATCACTTGCCTCTTAAACTCTTAGTTTATAGGGACCCTTAAGATCAATATGTACTAACTCTAAAGTCTTAGAAGAATTTATCTTATTTAGTTTCTTGTGGGGACTTTTCATTTTTTTTCCTTTTTAACATATTCCACAAAACTTGGTATCTGGTTTTCCTAACTTAGGTAAAACCTATAACTCGTTCCTTTCTAGATAATCTATCCAAATATCTATAGTTGATGTGTCCCAATCTTGTAAGACATAAGTCAATGGCTTCAATTTTTGCACTATCACACACAAACTTCACATCATTTGTGAAAACATATCAATTCTTTTTGCACTATCACACACAAACTTCACATCATTAATACCACATTGCAAGTATAATTTTCTTTTCTAATTTACATATATATACACACAAACACACATATATATACACACATACACACATATATATACACACAAACATATATATAAATGGAAGAGAGAGAGAGAGAGAGAGGGAGGGAACGGCGGTAGGGAGAAAAGAAGGGGGAAAGGGTTTTTGCTGCAAACATTGTCACAATCGTGTCAAGGTCAATGACCGTGACATAAAACGCGTGTTTTTTGTCACGGTCAATGACCTTGACAAGGGTGACCGACTGAAAGGTGACAATTTGGCCATTTTGGTGTAGTGCAATAAGTTATATTACACTTTGGCTAAAGATCCACCTACAACCATGTCGGAATTGATGGCAAAAGCAGCCAAAATTATGAATGCCGAGGAGGCTATGGCTGCGAAGAAGAATATGGATAAAGAGACCAAGGTGAAAGTCGACAAAACCAAGAAGAAAGAGCATAAGGGCAATGGTGGTGACAAGCAATCCAAAAATAATAAGTCTTCATGGGAAGTCTTGAAGAAGTTTGATCATTATACTCCTTTGAAGATGGGTATCAATCACGTCTTGGAAGAAATCAAGAACAACGAGGAGTTAAAATGGCCAAAGAAAATGAAGGTATATCCTGACAGAAGGAATAGAGATAAATATTGTGAGTTTTATAAGGATCATGGCCATATGACTAAAAATTGCATAGCCCTCCAGAATGAGATTGAAACACTCATTAGACGAGGAAATTTGTCAAAGTATGTTGATCGTAGAAATGAAAGAGGAAATGAAGACCGAGCGAGCGAGAGATCCAGATCTCCTCGTCGGGCAGAAGAAAACAGGAAAATAGATCATGAAGATGATACAGAGGATGACCCCAATCTTCCCAAAAGACCAAGGCAACCGGAACGTGAGGTATTTTCAATACGTTTTGGAACATTTGATTGTAATGTTATTACAGGTGGAGATGCAGGAGGAGGAGATCTTACTGCAGAAAGAAAAGCTTACCTCTGTGAGGCTCAAGCTTGTTCATACATTCAACGAATAAATTTGGCTGAGGAGGATCGCCCGAGAAAGGTAAATAAAGAGAAGATGGTCATTGGTTTTTCAAAAAACGACCTCGCAGGTGTCCTATACCCTCACGATAACCCTTTGGTGATCAAAATGAGGATGAAAGAAGTGATGATTTCCAGAGTTCTGGTAGACAATGGTAGCTCGACAGACATCATGTTCTACTCGTGCTTTGACAGTTTAAATTTAAAATTATCTCAATTGGAGCCTTATCACAGACCACTCCTTGGTTTTGCTAGCGAGAAAGTTTTTCCACTTGGGACGATCAAGTTGGATATATTCATTGGTACATGGCCTGCTTGTCGAACAGAAAGAATACGCTTCTTTGTGATATATAAGAATGTTCAGTCAGCTTACAACATCATCATGGGAAGGGTAGGTTTGAAGAAGTTTGAAGCAGTCCCATCTATAGTACATCAGTGTTTAAAATTCCCAACAAACTTTGGAGTAGGAGTTGTGAAAGGTGAATAAAAAGTAGCTCGGGAATGCTATTACTCATCTGTCGAGCAAGAGGAGCTTGAGGAATCAAGGAAAAAGACTACTACCTATCAAGTGGATGAAGGTACAGAAATTGAAACACTGGATCCTAGAGAGGAATCTCAACTTGTAAAAGGTCGGGTGGTGGAAGTTACAGAAAATGTCATTATGGACGACGAGCACCCTGAACGAACAACTCAAATAGGTTCGTCGTTGGATGCCTCAATAAAACAAGAATTGATAACTTTCCTGAGAAGTAGAAAGAAAACTTTTGCATGGAGTCAAGAAGACATGCCAGGGATAGATCCAAACTTCTTATGTCATGAGCTTAATGTGAATAAGGAGATCAAGCCTGTAAAGCAGAGAAGAAGAGTATTTAGTCCCGAGAAGAATCAAGCTATACAAGAGGAGGTCGAGAAACTCCAGAAAGCGCGATTCATTGAAGATGTTTAATATCCAGACTGGTTAGAAAATGTGGTGATGGTAAAGAAGAAAAACAATAAATGGAGAATGTGTGTTGATTTCACCGATCTCAACAAGGCATGCCCAAAGGATCACTTTCCATTACCCAGAATTGACCAACTGGTGGATGCTACCTCGGGGCATGAGCTACTCAGCTTTATGGATGCTTACTCTGGTTACAATCAGATCAAAATGAAACCTGAAGACAGGGAAAGTACTTCTTTTATTACCCCTAGGGGAACTTATTGTTATAATGTTATGCCTTTTGGTTTGAAAAATGCAGGTGCGACATACCAGCGGCTGATGAACAAGGTCTTTGCCGAACAAATCAGTTGCAACATGGAAGTCTATGTCGATGATATGCTGACAAAAAGCAAGAAAACTGTCGATCATCTAGTTGACTTAGGTCAAACCTTTGATCAACTGGATAAATATCAAATGAAGCTGAACCCGACGAAGTGCATATTTAGAGTACGAGAAGGAATGTTCCTCGGGTACATCGCCAATCAGCGAGGCATTGAAGCAAATCCAGAAAAGATCAAAGCTCTTTTAGGGATGCGATCTCCAACAACGAAGAAAGAAGTACAGAGTCTCACAGGACGAGTTGCAGCGCTCAACAAATTTGTATCCCGAGCAACTGATAGATGCCTCCCATTCTTCAAAACACTTCGAAAAACTTTCGAGTGGAATGATGAATGTGAGAAGGAATTTCAAGACTTGAAGAAGTATTTAGGAGCACCTCCACTGTTGTCCAGGCCAGTAATGGGAGAAAAATTGTACTTGTACCTGGCAGTATCAGAGAATGCAGTCAGCTCGGCATTGATCAGAATGGAGAATGGAATCCAGAAGCCAATTTATTACATAAGTAAGGCTTTCCGAGGTGCAGAGATCAGGTATCCAAAGCTGGAAAAATTGGCATTGGCATTAATAGAGGCAAGTAGAAGAATGAGGCCATATTTCCAGGCCCATACCATAGTCGTATACACCGACATGCCATTGAGACAAGCCCTTCATAAGCCAGAAAAATCAGGGAGATTGATGTACTGGGCAATAGAGCTCGGTGAATATGATATAATTTATGAACCCAGGTCATCGCTTAAAGGGCAAGCAATAGCAGATTTCATAGCAGAATTCACATATCCTAATACCTCCGAGGAGCAAAAGCAGCTCATTGATCAACCTGTGGATGTTATAGGATCAACAAACACTGGCTCAGACCAACTTAGCTTGGTAAAAGGGCAAGTGGATGTTACAGGATCAACAGACACTGGCTCAGACCAACTTAGTTTGGTAAAAGGGCAAGTGGATGTGACAGGATCATCAAATTCAAGCTCAGACCAACTCAGGTTGGTAAAAGGGCAAGAAAAGATGGTCGACAAAGAAATATCAGGGGATATTTAAAAGAAGCAACAAATATTTCACCGAGGAACTCTGTCAGATCGAAAATTAGAGGACGAGTTGCCTATATGGAAGTTATATGTAGATGGTTCATCTTGCACTACAAGCTGTGGAGCAGGGATCGTTTTAAACATCCCAGACGAAGTCGACATGGAATATGCACTGCGATTTCAATTCAAAGCCTCCAATAATGAGACTGAGTATGAGGCCATGATAGCAGGTCTTAATTTGGCAAAAACTATGGAAGCGCAACAAGTGATGGTCTTCAGTGATTCTCAATTAATTGTGAATCAGATGTTGGGAACATATGCCGCTAAAGGAGAATTAATGGTCAAGTATCATGCAAAGGTGATGGAGTTGGTATCAGAATTTGTTGCCATTCAGTTGATCAGAATACCGAGAATGGAGAATGCACGAGCAGACGCTTTGGCCCGACTAGCATCAGCTACTCGTACCGAGCTGCGAAGAACGATAACAATTGAAGTGTTAGAAAGTTGGAGCATAGATGAAGACCTGATGATGAATTTTATCACCCTTGACATAGGACCATCTTGGATGGATCCCATCAGGGCATATATTGAGGAGGGAGAATTACCGGTGGATAAGCTCGCTGCCAAGAAATTGAAGTTTAAAGCTGCTCGGTATGTATTAACTAATGGTGTTTTGTACAGACGAGGAATCATGACAGGATTGCAAAGATGTGTACATCCCTCCGAGGTGAAAGAATTGATTGAAGAGATCCATGAAGGGTCCTGTGGAGCTCATGTAGCGGGTCGTACTCTTTTACAAAGGGTAATAACACAGGGGTACTACTGGCCAACGATGAGGGCTGATTGTATAGCCTATGCTAAGAAATGTGACAAGTGCCAGAATTTTTCCTCCATTCGATGAACTCCACAAGCATTGTTGACGCCTATAACATCCCCTTGGCCATTTGCCATGTGGGGGATAGATTTGGTGGGACCATTGCCAACGACCAGGGGAAGGTATAAATATCTCGTCGTCGCAGTGGATTATTTTACTAAGTGGGTAGAAGTTGAGCCTCTGGTCGACATGACTTACGAGAAGGTATATCAATTTGTCTGGAAAAACATCATTTGCAGGTATGGTCTTCCTCATGCATTCATCACCGACCATGGAACGCAATTTGATAATGAAGAATTTACTGATTATTGCCATCAGTCCAACATTTTAAAGCTCCATTCAGCACCAAGTCATGCTCAAAGTAATGGACAGACTGAAGTGATGAACAGGACATTGCTAAATGGATTGAAGAAAAGGCTAAGTGAGGCTAAAGCAGATTGGATTAACGAGCTATAGTCAGTATTGTGGGCTTATCGTACTACTCCCCGAGCAGCAACTGGAAAATCACCATATATGCTAGCATTTGGAAGTGAGGATGTAATACCTGCCGAGTTAGGTCTCCCAACACACAGAGTGATGAATTTCAATTCCCCAGTCAGCGACTTAATGAGAAGATTGGATTTAGACATGCTCGAGGAAGTTAGAGAAGAGGCAGCCATTAGGAATGCTGCTTACCAACAACGAACAGCTCTGTTCTATAATAAGAGGGTGAAGAAATGCGACCTAAAAGAAGGAGATTACGTGCTAAAGAAGGTCATTCAGAAGCACAATAAGTTGGAGGCAAACTGGCATGGACCATACCGAGTTACAGAAGTTGTTCGACCAGGAACTTACCTAATAGTAACTTTAGAAGGAGAAGAGTTTAAGAATGCATGGAATGCTGAACACCTACGCAAGTACTATCAGTGATGTAAAATGTAAAGCAGTTCCATCAATATGAATAAAATGATGATATTTTACCATCCTCTCTCCTTTTATTAAAAGTTTTTCGGGGAATACTAGTGCTACACACTACGCTGCTCAGCAGTAAAAACAACATTCCTAAAAATGCCAACCTCGATTGGTTAGGAAACCGTGAAACTAGCTCAGACCAATTTAGTTTGGTAAAAGGGCAAGTGGACATGACAGAATCATCAAATTCGAGCTCAGACCAACTTAGGTTGGTAAAAGGGCAAGAACGACATTCCTAAAAATGCCAGCTCCGGTTGGTTAGGAAACCATACTCCTTTGGTTAGGAGGCAAAAATATCCCTAAAAATGCCAACTTGTTTTGGTTAGGGAAAGACATTCCTAAAAATGCCAGCTCCGGTTGGTTAGGAAACCATACTCCTTTGGTTAGGAGGCAGACACTAGCTCAGACCAATTTAGTTTGGTAAAAGGCCAAGTGGACATAACAGAATCATCAAATTCGAGCTTAGATCAACTTAGGTTGATAAAAGGGCAAGAAAAGATGTCGACGAAGAACAAGAAAAACGCCAACGCCGGAAGAAAAATATATTTTCCAAAAAATTCCAAAGTTGGTCAGGAAAGAAAATTCACCAAGTTATTTTGGTAGAGAAGTAAAAGAGGCCAACCCTTGTTGGTCGGAAATATTTTACAAATATTACCAAGTTAAATTTTTTTGATACTTGTGACTTTTAATTAGTCGAGAAACAAAACATCATTATTTTTGGGTCAGCCATATGATTATTACAAATTTAAGCTAGTCGACAACAGGATGGAATCAACTACAGTTGGTCGACAAAATACAAAATGTTGTTATCTTTTTAACAGATATACAGTCAAGCTAGTCGACAATCAGTTGGTCGGCAAACACAAATATTGTTATCTTTTTAACAGAGATACATACACAAATGAAAAATATTTTACAACTGTAAGATAATAGCAATCAACATTTGCAAACAAAATTATATGTATTTCATTGAATCCAAAAATGAAGTACAAAAATGAATACATTGGTTATGAAATGTATAAACAATTATTACATTAAGAACCCTATTCTATTGGTCTCTTTCCTTGTGCTTTTGAAACAGGCTCCTCGCCAGCAGGAGGATCTTCCAAGCAAAGGGTAGAGTTAATGAAGTTAGGGTCTTGAAGCATTCTGACGTTCATTATAGAAGGTGTATCTAGTAAATGCTCAGGACGAGATAATTCTGCCTGTGAATGAAGGTTATAGTCACCAAGGTACTTTAAAATGAGGCAACGAGGAATGGCCCGAGCAGGGATCCAGCTCATGTCAAGCTTGAAGGGCGGAACTGGTAGATCGAGCAGCCCTGGGTCATGATAATTCCACAAATAATGACCTTGCTCCACTTTCAATACACCCAGAGCATTTAACCATCCTTGTTTGTAACCCTCATTATTAGCATTTTCAATATGAGCATCCAAGTGACAGAGGGCTTCGTTGTACCCTGCCATCCAGAATTCACGAGGTTGTTTGTGGAATTGGAAAGTTAGTCTCTCTAACTGCTCATGAAGATTTCTCACAAAAATATCTTTATTCTCCAAAATAGACTTCTGAGCAGTAAGTTCCCCTCCAGACTTTGGATTTTCTTAGACATTTCAGACAAGGCTTGATTCCTTGCCATCAGCTGGAATGCTTGGTTTTCCAACGCCGCTTGAGTACGAGCTTCCTCAATGGTAGGACGAAGAACTCTTGGTCATCCCCGAGCAGGTGGAGTACCTTGTTCCTCGACAGCATTCAGAGCAACTCTTCCTCGCCCCTGAGAACCTCTTCCTCATCCCCTAACAGTAGTAGAAGGGTCGGCTCTTCTCAAAGCCTCTAATTCTTCTCGCAACTTGGCATTCTCAACTTCTAAAAAGGAGAATCCTTCATCGGTGACAGGTACCAAGGCAGTTGAAGATGAAGCAGCAGACCTCAACTGAGCTAATTCCTTTTGCAGATTGTTATTCTCCTGCTCCAATAGCTCAGCGATTTGCCTGTGCTCTTCAACCTCTGTCTTCAACATTCTCTCTCTCACTTCATAGCCAGCAAGCATCTTGTCATAGCCTTTCTCAGCACTGAGTTGTTTGATTTTCTTTTCATACCCTTCGTGCAAAAGAGCTGAGGATTCTTTGTACTGCTGCTGAAGTTCATCGAGAGTACCTTGCAAGTCTTCAATCATTTCATAATAAGCCACATTATTGGCTACAGCACGATCAAGAAGACATTTCAAGTACTGATAGGCCTCAACTGCCTGTTCTAAAACATCTCGACCAAGGATGTCTACAATCTGGGATTTATCCAAGTCAGTATGACCAGCTTTAAAATATTCATTGCATTGCCTGAGCAGAGTTGTGTCATGAGCAGACAGTAATTCCATTCTGGTCATAAACTAATAAAGAAGATAAGGCAATAGTTAATAAGAAAGCAAACAGAGCATCAACAACATAGAGGAACAAAAAGGTGATTTTTATTACATCATAGAGAAGAGTACAATGTTCGGAGTATAGATGACAAAAGAAAATAAAACAAATCCCGAACAACTTCACACCTTTTCCTTGTCTCCCAAGACTTTCATGGGAGGCTGGGATGAGGAGCTCGGTTGCTCGGTGGGAACAATAAGTTGGTCGGCTGGAGCAGGCAGAGATGAAAGCTCCTCGTTGACTGGCTGAATAGGTTGTGGGGAAAGGATTTGATCACCCACTACCATTGAGGACTCCTCGGAGGCAGCTTCGTCCTCTTCTTTATCTTCAATATTTGGAGTGGGGCCAGGAAGATGCTGTTGAAATAGTTCAGAGCCCTCATCAACCCTCAACTCTTGCAAGGCAGCGACCCAACCATCTCGGAAGTACTTAAGACTCCCATACTCCACCTGGGACATCATTGCAGCTACCCCCTTATTCCAACCTTTGTCCCAGCAAGTGCTGAAGGACTTCTTCACAGCTATTTTTCTTTTTACTTTTTCCGAGGAGAGCTTCTCGGATAGGAGTTCCTCGGTGGCCTTCAGTTTACCCTCCACCTCCTCCTTCTGGCGATTTACTTCTCGCAGAAGGGTCAGTTCTTCCTCTACCATTTTCAGCTTGTTCTCAAGCTCACCAAAGTTCTTGAGCTTCTCGTCAAGCTTTTTGTTCTCCCCCTCTAAATTCTTCACTTTATTCTCCAACCCCTTGGAGACCTCAGCAAGCTGCACCTTCTCTGCCTCAACCGAAACCAATTTCTTCTCCCAATCAGCTTTATCCTCGTCATACGTTTGACGAGAATCCTTCACAGATTGGGTCAACCCTAGTAAAGCATCCTCTACTCCGGACGAGGAGCTGGAAGCTTTAATCGCTTCATCCTTCTTCACAATGGTGTTAAAGCAACTCATAAGCTGAAAAAAGGAAATAACGACAAGTCAGCACAGAGATACATGTATTGAGGGAAAGAAAGAAAGTTCAGAATAAGAGAAACTTACTGAAGAAATATGGCGAGTAGCTAGAGATGTAAGCATATCCCGAGGAAGATTCTCTTCAATTCCTTGGACCTCGGGAATGATCCAAGTCTTCACCGAACTCATAGCAGAGCTCGGGGGAATAATAGTTGGAACACCAGCACCACTAACTGGAAGCTGGGGAATGGTTTCAGTCAAATTGACCGAGGACTTTTCTTCAGCCTCCTCGGGGGCACAGCAACAGTTTCAACCAAGGAAGAACTCTTGGTTGGAGATATGGTAATTACTTCCTTGGGAGCATCATTTTTTCTTGAAGCCACTGGGGGTTTCTCGGCAGCCTTCTGAGGTACACCAGAAAGAGCAACATCTACTTTCTTTGTCCCCTTTGGGACATCAGGGTTGTTTCTTTTTCCCTCTCCAGCAGAGGCAGCCTCCTTGAAGATAGCAGGAACTCTTCTTTTACCCATCTTCTTAATCAAGGGAATGTGAGATTCTAGAGAAGAGTCCTCAGGAATTGGCACTGATTCACTAGTGCTGACCACAGGGCGAGCAGTAAAAGAGGATGTGTAGCTCTTGTATTGCAATAAGTATGAAGCAGACCTAATGTGCTCGTCTGCAACTTAAGTTTCAAATGCTTGATATTAACTTCAGCTTCTTTTGGAGTTTTTCTCTTGCTATCAACTGCAAATAAATACACATTAAAATATCAGTCACACATTTTATCAAACATAATGAAAGCATAATTTCAAAAATAAAATAAAATGAAAATAACCTATCCCGTTGCCATAAGGAGGGCATATGGGACCTTGGTATACTTCGTCTCCAACCAGAGGGGCATGTTGCCAATTTTTAATAACAACCCCATGTTCAAAATAATCCCTATTGGCATCAGGGAGGTTGACTACTAAAGCCCTATTCAAAAATCTGGTTTTTAAATAAAAAACATTATCTAGAACAACCCATCTATAACAATACATAATCTTAGGAATTCCTATACGAGTTCCATGAGTTTGATTTAACCTATGCACCCCATTAACTATTCTCCATGTGTTGGGGGCTATTTTTGCAGGAACAACATCGAAGTATTGACAAAATTCTAAACACAAAGGATTTGGTGGAAAAGAAAATCCACACTCAGCAATAAAGAGGCTGGGGAACCAATGTCCCTCAGCCAAGCGAAAATAATCTGAAGGCTCAGAAAGCTCCTCCAGAGTTACCCAAGAAGGGATAGAAAAATCAGAACGGAATTTCTCAAGAGATTCAATAAGATAAACCATGGTGAATAAATGAAATGAAGAAAAAGGAAGAAGATCCTACAGAAAAAAGGAGATCTGTTGACAACGAACGGAGGAAAGGATGAACGCACAAGAGAGAGAGAGAGAGAGAGAGAGACAATGGAAAACTCGAAAGCAGAAATTGGAAAAGGTAGAAGACGATGGGATTGTCTATGAAGTTTAAATACTTTGCCTCAGGAAACGGTGAAGGAAATGATTACAAAAAGAAAATATTACGCTACCGGCGGCTAAAAGGACAAAAATGCGCAAAATTCGAAGCGCTTATAAAAATTCAAAAAGGCGGATTCTACGAATTTGGAAGGAAAAATAAATACAAAGGAAACGTTCCTAAAAATCAGGAGGGTCATTTAATATTGCTATATTCCGAGAAAGAATGTTCCATACTCCTCAAATTTCGAACTATGAAACATTGGGGGCTTCTGTTGATACCAAAATTAATATGCTGACATGGATGGATCACAAGAAGACACGTGTCAATCTACGTGGCACATTTCTACAGTTACATTAGCAACGAGGAACTTTACTCCCCGATCAAGTCAGACACTCCGAGCAACAGGTGTACTCCGAGGAACTCCATCGCTCCGAGGAACTCCACTGCTCCGAGAAACTTCTGAACGTCGGTCAACTAAGGCGGTCCGAGTTGCATCTCGACCAGAGCATTAATTGCCAGATAATCAACAGTTCAACTATTCATTGAATGCTCATCATACAGATGTATACGCTTAAGGGGCATTAATTGTTTACCCTTTCATATGTACAGCCTAAGGGCTATAAATACATTATATCATCCTCATTCAAGAGGACCATAATTTCTTGATAAAACCACATATCGAGAATTCCAAAACATTTGGCAATAACAGAAATAGTGGACGTAGGCCATTCTTATAAGGCTGAACCACTTTAAAATTCTTTGTCTCATTTATATTTATCTGTGATTATATAATTAAAAGCTATCTAATTTTTTACATCAACAACTTCTTTTCATGGACCTGTTGCGAATGGCTTTCAAGGACCTGCTTCTTCAACCATGACTGCTCAAATGGATGCTATGATTGCCACACCTGAAGATGTTGCAGATACCAATTGGTATCCTAACTCTGGATCTACTAATCACTGCACTCCAAATATTAACAACCTTGCAATCAAAGATGAGTATCAAGGCACTAATCAAATCCACATGAGTGATGGCACTGGACTTAATATTCAACCTGTTGGTCAGTATTTCTTTCCTTCTCAGTATTCTTCTAAATGTTTGACTCTGAATTAAATTCTTCATGTTCCTACCATATCAAAAAATCTTTTGAGTGTGTCAAAGTTTGATCGCGACAATAATGTCTTCTTTGAATTTCACTTTGATATTTGTTTTGTCAAAGACTAGGTTACCAGAAATATCCTCATGAAAGGGACACATGAGAATGGCTTGTATGTCTTTGACAAATCTTGCATCCATCCTCAACTCAAGAATTGAGCCTCAGACATTACCAAGTCAACTTCAAGTCTGGGTCAATCTTTTCCTATTTCTATTAATGCTTCTCAAATAAGGTCAAATTCACATGTAAATTCTAGATTCAATTCTGTAACTCAACTTTGTCATGGTCTGTTAGGCCATCCTGCTGCTAAAACTGTTCATCATGTCCTTTCATTATGTAATATCTCAAATTCTAATAAAATGATTCCAGATTTTTGTAATTCTTATTGTTTATGAAAAAATCACAAGTTTCCCTTTCTTATTTCTAAAACTATTTGCAACAAACCTCTTGAGCTTATTCACTAGATTTGTGGGGACCCTCCCCTACTCCCTCATCTAATGGCTACAAATATTATGTTCATTTCATCGATTCTTTTTATAGATATACCAGGGTATACTTACTCAGAAACAAGTCTGATGCGATGCAAATATTCATTAACTTCAAAAAATAGGTTGAGTTAAAACTCGATCATTCTATCAAAACTTTACAATCTGATTGGGGGATGAGTATAGAGTCTTTACTGATTTCCTCACCTCTCACAGGATAACACATCGTGTCTCGTGACCTATAACTCATGAGCAAAATGGTCTTGAATAACTCAAGCACAAACACATTATAGAGATTGCACCCACACTTCTTGCACATTCTTCCATTCCCCACAAGTATTGGGATGAAGCTGTTAGGACAGTTGTCTTTCTAATAAATAGGCTTCCATCCTCAGTTCTTAATGGTCAAATTCTCTTACAAGTTTTGTTTAACCAAAAAATAATTTTTTTATTGCTAAAATTCTTTGGTTATTCTGGTTTCCCAAATCTAAGGCCTTACAATTTTCATAAACTTCAATTTAGATCAGTAGAATGTACATTTCTAGGCTATAGTCTCAACCATAAATGTTTTAAATGCCTAGATTCTCATGGTCGTCTTTATATTTCTAGAGATGTTCATTTCAATGAACATTCCCTTTCTTTTTTTCAAAAACACGGTTTCTAATTCCTCACTTCTAGTCCACCGCCTAATCCTTTTGCCTCAATCCCAATTCATTCTATTGCCATGTCTATTTCTCCTATTCCTACTGTATGTTATCATGATTCAATTATTTCACCCACTCTTATTTTCATTCCTGAGTCAACTGTAGCTCCTATTGAGCATCGTTGCACTGATCAACATTATTCTCATGATATACCAAGCACCTGTTTTATTCCTCCTATTACACAGCAACATGGTAGCAGTTCATGCTATGCGTACTAGTGCCAAAGTAGGTGTTTTTAACCTAAAATCATTCATGGCTTCTAAGGAACCTACATCTATGACTGATGCTCTACAATAGCCTCATTGGAAAGATGCAATGACAGATGAGTTTTCAGCTCTGTTAAGAAATAAAACTTGGTCTCTAGTCAAATTACCACCTGATGGAAGGGCGATTAGTTGTAAATGAGTGTTTAAAGTTAAACAAAATCCATATGGGAGTGTGCTCATGTACAAGGCCAGGTTAGTTGCTAAGGGATTTGATCAGCAAGCTGGTTTTAACTTAAATGAGACCTTCAGTCCAGTTGTAAAGCCAACAACAATTCGAATTGTGCTAAGTATTGTCTTGTCTCGTGGATGGTTGGTACACCGGTTAGATGTAAATAATCCATTATTATACAAGAGGATGTCTATATATAGTATCCACCTAGTTTTAAAGATCCAAAATCTCCTAACTAAGTGTGTAGACTCCACAAGGCTCTCTATGGTCTTAAGCAGGCACCTAGGGCCTAGTTTGACAAGTTACGATCAACCTTAATCTCATTAGGATTTGCTTCTGCTCATTCAGATCAGTCACTCTTTATTAGACACTCTGCACTCTACTCTATTTTTGTGTTTGTCTATATAGATGATATTTTAATCACTGGTAGTTGTGATACTAAAATCAATTCTCCCATACTTCAATTTAATGCCAAATTTGCTTTGAAGGATCTTGGAGAGATCGATTACTTCCTTGGTATTGAAGTGGTAAAAACCTCAGAAGGATTTCATCTTTCTCAAACCAAGTACTTGAAATATTTGCTATGTAAATCTCATATGCAATATGCCAAATCTCTACCTACTCCCATGTCTGGTGGTGAAAAACTTACTGGATTTGGCAGTGATCCAGTGACAAATCCTCAACTATATCAGGGCATTATTGGAGCTCTTCAGTATGTGACCATCACTCATCCTGAGATTGCATACACAGTAAATAGAGTCTTACCATTCATGCAAAATCCTTTAGAATCACATTGGAAGACGATCAAAAGGATTCTACGCTATCTTGGAGGAACACTAGACTGTGGTTTGCATCTCAAAAAATTAACCAATTTGGATCTCACGGGGTTCTGTTATGCTGATTGGGCTTTTAATTTAGATGACTGATGCTCCACCAAGGATTTTTGTATCTTCTTAGAATCAAATCTAGTGGCTTGGAATTCCAAAAAGCAAGGCACAATCAGCACTGTGGCTTAATACAGAAGCTTGGCCTCTCTAACAACAGAAATCATCTAGATTCAATCTCTTCTCACTGAGCTTCAAGTTGTTTAATCTCGATCACCTATATTGTGGTGTGATAATCTTAGCATAGTCCTTATGTCTGCAAATCCTATTCTACATGCTCTTACCAAACAAATGGAACTTGAATTATATTTTGTTCGAGAAAAAGTGATGAAGAAACAAGTTTAAATCTGTCACATTCCTTCAGTTGATCAAACAGTAGACGTGCTAACAAAAGCTTTATCTAATAATAGATTTCTTCCAATGAGAGACAAACTTATAGTCGATAAAGGATCCATTTCCCTAAGTTTGAGGGGGAATGTTGGAGTAACAAAAGTTTGTTAGCTGTTAGTTTTTCTGTTATACCACGTGTCATATATGTGTTGGTTAGATTATCAATTAGTTAGAGTATCTTCGTGTATATAAGAATGAGTTGTTGAGGAATACAATATACATAATTTATTTGCTCATTTCTCTATTTTTCTCATTCCATAATAATATCTTATCCTTATCGCTTAATACTCCTATAAGTATGTGGGTGTGTTGTGAGAAAGAACCGCATTCTTTAAATGTGTTTTTGGTCGTTTTGTATATATCAAGTGTGGGCGAGAGGGAGAGAAAGAGAAAGAGAGAGATATCTTAAATGCATAACGAATTCAGTTAGGATGGAAATGGCATGGAATAGATTAATAAAACAATAAATTTTGGTTTAAGTCACTTGTTATGATATATATATATATATATTGTTAATGCATATGGAGAATTTTGAGAATTTCCATCACTTAAATACCATAATTAACACACATGGTAGAAAACCAAAGGAATAGTTACCACACATGGTAGTCTACCAAAGGATTAGTCAATGGTTGGTGTCACACCATAGGATTAGTCATGGTTGGTGGCACACCAAATAGTAATGGTTGGTGGCATACTATTAATCTCAACCATCCAATCTTGTTTCAATCCAACGACCATGGTGACTCCCAAACAACTATAAATAGGCCTTGAATTCTCACATTATAACTTGAGAGCAATTAGAGAGAAAATAAGAGAAAGTAGTTAGGGAGAAAGACAGTGCATTGTTAGCACTTGTCAGAGTGTGTAGAAGGCAGTGTTAGCCTCCACAAAAATAGTGAGTGCAAGAGTGCATACAAGAGAGTTGTAAAAGTGTTCCTATAATTTTTCTATAGTGAAAGTGGGTGTGAGCCGTGGACGTAGCCAAATTAGTGAACCATGTAAATCGCTTGTGTTGTGTGTGGATTATTATTTTTTGCATTATTTTCTTGACTCATTGATTCCCAAGGTCCTGGAAATATTATTGGCGGAATTTAGCGGTGTCTAATTTCCCAACAACTGGTATCAGAGCTTCAGGTTATAGTGGGAGCAATGACAGAAGAAAATAAAGGAATCAATAAGTTCGATGGAAAAGACTTCAAATTCTGGAGAATGCAAATCGAAGATTATTAGTATGGGAAGAAGATGCATCTTCCTTTACTTGGATCAAAACCAAAAGCGATGACAGATGAAGATTGGACACTACTTGACAGACAAATCTTAGGTGTCATCCGTTTTTCGCTGTCAAGAAGCGTGGCGTTTAACATGGTTAATGAAAAAACCACTACTGGCATTATGCCAGTGTTATCTAGCATGTACGAAAAACCATCTGCAAACAACAAGGTCCATTTAATGAAGAAATTATTTAATTTGGAGATGTCAGAAAATTTTGCTGTGGCGGAACATTTAAATAATTTCAACACCATAATCAGCCAGTTGTCTACCGTCGAAATTAATTTTGACGATGAGGTTCGAGCTTTGATTATTTTGGCTTCGCTACCAAATATCTAGGAGGCCATGAGAACGACAGTGAGCAACTCCGCCGGGAAAGACAAGCTCAAATATGTCGATATCAGAGATCTGATTCTGAATGAGGAGATTCGCCGAAAAGATTTTGGTGAACCGTCCAATTTCGGATCAGCCTTAAATGTTGAAGCAAGAGGCAAAAATTCAACAAGAGGTTATGGACGCGGCAAAAGAAAATCGAGGAACGACAGGTCAAAGTCGAGAAATCCCAGGAATTTCAGCAACTCTTAGAACCAGAATAATCAAAAGGTTATTGAGTGTTGGAATTGTGGAAAAATTGGACACTGTAAAAATTAGTGTCGGGCACCAGAAAAAGCTCAGGAGAACAAGACTGAAGCAAACGTTGTAGCAGAACAGTAAAATGATGCACTGATATGCTCTATGGAGAGCAAGGCGGAGTCATGGGTGTTAGATTTCGGAGCTTCATTTTATGCCACCTCAAGTAGAGAACTCTTAACGAGTTACGCACTAGGTAACCATGGAAATGTGTATCTTGGTGATGATCAGCCATACGACATTGTCGGCAAAGGAGAAGTACAAATAAAGTTGAACAGGTCTGTGTGGAAGTTAAAGGATGTTCGTCACATCCCTGACTTGAGGAAGAATTTGATCTCGGTGGGTCAGTTGGCAAATGAAGGTTATGTCACAACCTTCAACTGTGATACATGGAAGGTTTCTAAAGGTTCAATGACAATTGCACGTGGAAGTATGATAGTCATTTTCTACATGTCAACAAATGCTTGTGGGTTAATTGCAGTTGCAGCAAGCACAGAAGATCCAAACTTGTGGCACCAGAGACTTGGTCACATAAGTGAAAAGGGACTCAAGGTCATGCACAAGAAGGGGAAGCTAGAAGGGCTCCAGTCAACCAATATTAACTTATGTGAGAGTTGCATTTAGGGAAAACAGAAAAGAGTCAGCTTCAATACAGGTGGCAGAACTCCAAAGCAAGAGAAGCTAGAGCTAGTGCACACATATGTATGGGGGCCAGCCCCAGTTTCATCCATTGGTGGGAAGTCATACTTTGTGACTTTCATTGATGACCATTCCAGGAAGGTGTGGGTTTATTTCTTATGAAAAAAATCTGAGGTGCTTGAGGTGTTCAAGAAGTGGAAAGCCATGGTAAAAAATGAAACAGGCTTGAGAATCAAGAAGCTGAAATCCGACAATGGCGGAGAATATGAATACGATGAGTTCAAAAGGTTTTGTTACGAGAACGGAATCAAGCCAAAAAGGACAGTTCCAGGGACACCACAACAGAATGGCATAGCAGAACGGATGAACCGAACACTGACGGAGAGAGCCAGAAGCATATGTCTACATGCAAGCTTACCTAAGTAGTTCTGGGCAGAGGCAGTCAGTACAGCAGTCAATTTAATCAACCGGGGACCATCAATATCGTTGGAGCACAGAATACCAGAAGAGGTATGGAGTGGAAAAGAGATAAAACTTTCACATCTGAAAGTTTTTGGCTGTGTCGCATATGTACATATCAGTGATCAAGCTAGGAGCAAGCTGGTTCCGAAATCACAGAAATGTTCTTTTCTTGGATATAGAGAAGATAATTTTGGTTACAGATTATGGGATGACCAGAACAAAAAAATTGTCAAAAGCAGAGATGTCATATTCAACGAGAAGCTGATGTACAAGGACAGAGACACGATAGATTCAAGCAATTTAGCGCAGCGTGATCCTGTATATGCTGATATGGGTGATATTCCAGAAAGTGGCCAGACAGAACAGACAGAAGAAAGTTATCACACAGAAGAACCAACACCGCAGATCAGTACACAACAGACGGAGGCACTAGAGTCTCCTGTACTAAGGCAATCTTCCCGACCTCATGTACCGAACAGGAGATACTTGAATTACTTGTTACTCATTGATGGAGGTGAACCCGAATGTTATGATGAAGCATGTCAAGTATAGGATGCGAGCAAGTGGGAGCTTGAAATGAAGGAGGAGATGAAGTCCCTCATCTCTAACAAGACATGGGAGCTAACTGAGTTACCAGCAGGGAAGAAGGCGCTACACAACAAATGGGTGTATCGAGTGAAAAAGGAGCAAAATGGTTCGAAGAGGTATAAGGTAAGGTTGGTGGTCAAAGGCTTTCAGCAGAAAGAGGGAATTAACTACACCGACATCTTCTCACCAGTTGTAAAATTGACTACCATTCGGTTAGTTTTGAGTATTGTTGTTGATGTGCCCCAAATGCACCACCTCGGCTCTGAGACATCAACCTCGGCCAAGGACATGGCCGACGTTAGGAGGGCCATGAATCAATAACCAACAGCCTCGGTCATGGCAAGGTCGGCCATGGCCGAGGTTACGACCAACCTCATCAAGAGAAGTCTTCATGACACATGGTAATAGTTATTCATCAGGTCATTCAGGGAATGACAACCTCGGCTAGGAGTAGGTCGGGGTTACAGAAGCTTAACCTCCATCAAGGCCAACTTCAGCAGGGAATCAACCGATGTTCCTAACATGTTCCAGCTTAACCTCGCCCCAGCCCGACCTTATGCCTTCACTTACCTCACCTCGGCTTCACATAAGCCGAGACCATTATGTCCCACCTCGGATTGAATAAACAGCAAGACCTTGCCAACCTCGGACTTTTCCAGGCCGAGGTTGTGACCAAGCTCAGATGGCCGAGCTCTTATTGGCATATGTGTGGATAAGGACACGTGGACATCATTCCCCTCACGTGGGGAGAATATTTCATCATCATTCTCTATATGTGACAGGGATAGCTGTCTTCATCACATTGGCTAGATCAACACACACATGCTCATTGCATGCATGGGGGGTACACTACACCCCCCAGCTACTATATATACTTGTCTTCTCCTTCCTAAATGGGATTCGAAAGGAGGAACCCTAGTTGAAGCTCAAATATACAATAGAGAGAGAAAGCTTGAGAGATTGTATCTATGGCCATTAGAGCCCTCATACAGTGATACACATCTTACACTTGCACAGTGGACGTAGGCCTGATTGGATGAACCACTTATATTCCGATGTGAATCCTCTTCTCCTCACCTCCTTCTACTGTGTGCATATATCTTTATACTGCCATTGTTAACACTGAATTGAGCTCACAAACACCTTGAAGGGTGGTGTTATTTACGGCCTCATCATTTTGGCGCTGTCTGTAGGAACGAGAAGCTGTCTCTTCCTCTTTTGCTGCTTAACCTCACCGGAGACTCTGGTGGTGAACCAGGCCCCACCCCTCGCGTGGAGATGCTTCACCATTGAAAGAGGTCCTTGAAGGTATTAAGCTCATCTGCTACTCAAGATATTTAGTGTTAACACATGGCACCATAATTACCACCGCCTCTTCTGCTGCCTGGGGCAGGGGGACCTAGTTCCATCCAGGCACCGCCTCAATCTGAAATGGTAGAGGTAGCCGCAGCCTTGAGGTCTTTGGCTACAAAGCAACAAGCTATATAGGAGTAGTTTGCACAGCTTAGCCAAAATATGATGAGGCCACCTGGAGTTTCATCGAAAATGATCACTCCGGAGGCTGTCCAGCCTCATCCTGATGCCAGAGGACCACCCCAGGCACCAATGAAGGACCAACCTACACCCCAGCGGAGGAGAGACGTTGCTGACCTTAGGCGCTTACGCCTGGGGAGGCAAGGAAACCCTTACCCTGAGGACAAGTATGATGATCTAAAGGCGGAAGATGTTTCGGAAGACTGTTGGGAGCCATATGAGGTTTCGAACAATACAGCTCGCCCTATCCAACGAAGCCAAGGTTGTGGGGCAAGAAGAGGCGGAGAAGCCCAACAGCGAGGATCCTCTTTTGATCGACTGAGCAGAGGGTCAGCCTTTGAAAGGTTAGGCCCAGTAAATGACCTAAGACAGAGGTTATCAAGGTCGAGAAGTGCGGTCGGCTCACAAAGAGGAGATGAAGAGTGTCGGCCTCACCAAGGCCGACCTCATGCAGGAAGAGGTAGAGACCAGGAAGAGGTCAACAGCCGACGCTGTGCTGTGGCTGGGGAACCCTCAGTCCACCCCTTGGAGGTGGCTGGCGACAACCTCGGCCAGGTCGATGTTGTGAGACCCTAGAATGACTCTATTCAACGTCTTGAGGAAAAGATATGAGATCTCATTAAAACCCGAGACCCATTGCAAAGAGACTTATCGGAGGGCTCCCCCTTTGTGGCAATGATAGTGAGCTTTCCAACCCCTACTAAGTTCAAACCACCCGCGGTGTCTCCCAAGTATGACGGTAGCACCAACCCTGTACATCATATTGAGATGTATCAGTCAGCGGCGGACATCTACTCAATACCTGATGAGATAAAGTGTTGGGCCTTCTCCGGGACTTTGACAGGAGCAGCACACAGTTGGTTTACTTCTCTTCCGAAGAATTCAATTGAGAACTTCAAGGGTTTAGCTGAGCGATTCATTCACAACTTCTATTTTGGGGTAAGACCTCAAAAGAAGACCACTCATCTACTGTATGTCAGGCAGGGCAAAGACGAGAGCCTAAGAGACTACATCACCCGGTTCAACAAACAAAAGCTTGAGGTTGAAGATTACGAAGATAATATATCCATGACCACCCTCATAGGAGGTCTTCAGAAAGGGAAGTTATTGTGGAAACTCGCGAAAGACCCTCCCAGATTTATGGCAGAGCTATTGGCAACTGCGGGAAAAGTCATGAATGCTGAAGAGGCAATGGCCGCTAAGTATGAGGACGAGAACCACGGTAGTAGCGGGAAGTCCTAAAGAAAGAAAGATAGAAAGAAGAGGTCAGCCGATGATAAGTTTGCTCACTATACTCCTCTAACTGTGAGCTGTGAACATATCCTCAACGAGATCAAGAATGACAGGTCTTTTAGATGGCCGGAGAAACTGAAGGCTCCTCCACATAATAGGAACAAGAACTTGTGGTGCGAGTTCCACCAGGACCATGGCCATGTTACAGATAGGTTCTTCACCTTGAAGGATGAGATTGAAAAGATGTTAAAGTCTGGAAAGTTGAGGAAGTATGTTAATGGCAAGGCTCCAAAAGGTGGAAGAGATGACCCTAAAAAGAGGAGAAACGACAGATGCCGTGACGACGCCCCAGCTAGAAGAGACAATGACTCGAAAGGTGATGATGAAGACGATCCAAACCTTCCGCCGAAAGATGATAACACCCCGGTGAAGAGGGCTGGCATGATATCCTTTGGTGTTGACACCATATGTGGAGGACTTGCGGGGGGTGGCTCTGAAGTGGCTGACAGAAAAGCTCATGTGGTAGAGGCCAAGTCAGTGGCCAAACTTGAAGTTGTAAATCTAACGTTTTTCGATACAGCGCAGAAGAGAAAGAAGGTGGACATGGACACCCTTATAGTTGGGTTCTCCCGACTCGACTTCAAAGGTATCTTAGCCCCCCATGATGACCCTTTGGTAATAACAACAAGAGTGCATGGATGCGAGGCGCAGAGAATCCTCGTGGATGGGAGGAGTTTAGCAGCCGTGATGTTTTGGCCCTGCTTCAAGAGCCTAGGTCTTAGCAGAGCTAGGATGGTACCCTATCATCATCTTTTAATGGGCTTCAGGGGCGAAAAGGTCCACCCATTGGGCATGTACGAGATGGACATATGAATGGGTGATGAGTGGCCTAAGAGGTTGACCCGGAAGATCAATTTTTTCATTATGGACGAAAACGTCTTCTCTGCCTATAACCTCATCATAGGAAGAGTAACCCTTAAGGAGTTTGAGGTTGTGCCATCGACGGTTCACCAGATACTAAAATTCCTGACCCCCTATGGGGTAGGGGAAGTGAAGGGTAACTAGACCATAGCACGAGAATGTTACTTCAACTCGGCCAAAGAGAGAGAGGGCCAAAAGAGGGCAACCACCACTTATACCATTGATACACTTGACCCAAGCTACGAAATAAAGTTAAAGAAGGGAGAGGCCACGGAAGAGGTAGAATCCATCGTCCTTAATGAGGACGAGCCAAAAAAAACCGTCCAAATCGGCAAAGCCTTAAAAGCGGACATCGAGGAAGAGCAGATAAACTTCCTAAGGAAGAGGCAGAGTGTCTTCGCTTGGAGTCACGCAAACATGCCCGGCATCGACCCTGGGGTTATGTGCCACAAGCTCAACGTGACTAAAGATACCAGGCCTATCAAACAAAGACAAAGAGTTTACTCCAGGGAAAAGTACGACGTCATCAAGGAAGAGGTTAAAAAACTATAAGAGGCTGAATTTATCAGAGAAGTCATATATCCAGAGTGGCTATCGAATGCAGTCATTGTGCCCAAGACCAATGGAAAATGGAGAATGTGCGTTAATTTTACTGACCTGAACAAGTCTTTCCCAAAAGACAGCTATCCCTTACCTCGGATAGATCAGATGGTAGATGCTACTGCAGGGCATGAGCTCATGAGCTTTATGGACGCGTATTCAGGCTACAATCAGATCTTCATGGATACAAAAGACTCAGGGAAGACAACCTTCATCATCGACAAAGGGACATATTGCTACAAAGTGATGCCCTTCGGTTTGAAAAATACAGGAGCAACATATCAACGTCTTGTGAATAAGATGTTCGAAGACCAGATAGGCAAGACTCTGGAGGTGTATGTAGACGACATGTTGACGAAGATCTTAAAGGCATGTACCCATATAGAAGACCTGGAAAAGACTTTCGATACCATGGACCTATACAGAATGAAGCTCAACCCAACGAAGTGTGTCTTTGGGGTAGGAGCTGGGAAATTCCTTGGGTTTATCTTCAATTAAATAGGAATAGAAGGAAACCTTAAGAAAATCAAGGATTTGCTTGACATGAAGACGCCAAGGAGTATCAAGGACGTCCAAAGGCTCACGGGAAGAGTGGACTCACTCAACAGGTTTGTTTCCAGAGCAACGGATAAGTGCCTTCCATTCTTTAAGGTGCTTAAAAAGGCCTTCCAGTGGGACGAAGAGTGCAAAGAGGCTTTTAACCAACTCAAGTCTTACCTAGGGTCTCCCTTGTTATTATCTCGGCCCATAGTAGGAGAGAAATTGTATGTTTATCTAGCAGTCTCTGAATTGGCCATAAGTGCAGCCATAGTACGGGAAGACGTTGAGATCCAAAGGCCTGTGTGTTTCAGCAGTAAATCCCTTCAAGGGTCTGAGAAAAATTATCCACGTATGGAAAAATTAGCCTACGCCCTGATACATGATTCAAGGAAAATGAAGCCTTACTTCCAAGCCCATTCCATGGTCGTCCTCACCGATTCCCCACTAAGACTGGTCCTCCATAAACCTGAGAAGTCTGGAATATTGATGACATGGTCCATTGAGTTGGGAGAGTATGGCCTTACTTATCAGCTTAGGGTAGCCATCAAAGGACAGGCCATCGCAGACTTCATTGTCGAGTTCACATGGGAAGAGGCCGAGGTAGAGAATGACCTAGGGAATGCTGAAGGGTCAAACAACAATGTCTTTCGAGAACCGGAAGAGGTTGCACCAAACATCTTTCGAGACTAGGAAGAGGTTGTATCCAAGAAGATCAGGAGTGGAATAGCGGAGAACGAGGAGGATCGATACCTCTTCAGGCAGGGAATTATGTCGGAAGGGGCCTTCTCATCGGATGCAGACATTTGGAATCTCTTCGTTGACGGTTCTTCCTGTGACAGTGGAAGCGGTGCAGGGCTGATACTTTCAGCTCCATATGGTGCCAACATTGAATACGCCTTGAGGTTCAACTTCAAGGCATCTAACAATAAGTCATAATATGAGGCCATGATAGCGGGTATCTCATTGTCAAAGACTCTAGGAGTAAGACGACTCCAACTTCATAGCGACTCAAGGTTAGTTGTCAATCAAGTATTGGGGGTCTATGAGTCCAAAGATGAAAGGATGGCTAAGTATCTGAAGAGGGTGAGAATGATGTTAGAATATTTCAAAGAGACAAAACTGAAGAGAGTACCTCGACAAAAAAATAGCTACGCAGATGCATTGGCAATGTTGGCTTCAGCGATGAGGACAGACATCAGAAGGACAGTTCCGGTCGAGGTCTTACCAAAGGCGACCATTGAGGAAGAAGAGGTTAGCAACCCTTGCCTTAATTTGAACCTAAGAGACTCATGGATGGACCCCCTCGTCAGATATATCAAAGAGGGAGAGCTACTAGAATCTAAACTAGAGAGGAGGAAATTAAGATACAGGGCTACCAAATTCTCCATAGTTGGAGACGTCCTATATAAGAAGGGATTCCTATTACCTCTCCTCAGATGTGTTCATCCCACAGAAGTTCCCCGCATCTTACAGGAAGTTCATGAGGGTTCTTACTCCAGCCACATAGGAGGAAGACCCTTGGCCAAGAGAATTATTACACAGGGGCACTGGTGGCCAACACTGGCCAAAGATGATGCAGCTTACGTGAAGAGGTGCGATAAATGTCAGAGATTCTCTACTATTCCTCACTAACCTCAACAACCTACGACGTCAATCACTTCCCCTTGTCCATTTGCAGTGTGGGGAATTGACTTAGTAGGACCACTGCCAAGGGCTGCCAATAGTTATCGATTTCTGATAGTTGCCATTGATTACTTCTCAAAGTGGGTGGAGGCAGAGCCGATGATAACGATTATAGAACAGAAGACCTTCCAATTTATTTGGAGGAACATCATATGCAGACATGGCCTCCCAAACACTCTCATCTCAGACAATAGAACCCAGTTCAAGAACTCTGCCTTAGAGAAATATTTTGAAAGAGTCGGGACAAAGCAGTTTTTCTCTTTTCCTGGCCGACCCCAAGCAAACGGTCAGACCGAAGTCATAAATAGAACAATCCTCGACAGAATCAAGAAGAGGTTAGAAGAATCTAAGGGGAGATGGACTGAAGAGGTTTATGTTGTGTTGTGGGCTTATAGGACAACGTCACGAACACCGACAGGAGAAACCCGGTTCATGCTAGCACATGGCTCAGACGTCGTCATACCAACGGAAGTGGGACTACCTACTCATAAGGTCCTGACCTATGACCCTGATAAAAATAGATAAGAGAGAAGACTAGACCTAGATCTGATTGAAGAGAGAAGGGAAGACACAGAAATCAGGCAAGCAGCTTACCAATAGAGAGCTGCAAAATTCTACAATCAGAGGGTGAAATCAAGACCCATTGCCGTGGGAGACTTAGTACTGAAGAAGACATTATAGAAAATAAACAAACAACACCCAAACTGGCATGGTCCCTACAAAGTGATCGAAGAGGTTATGCCCGGGACCTAAAGGCTAGAAAATTTAGAAGGAGAACCTTTTGCCAACCCCTGGAATGCTGATCATCTAAAGTCGTATTACGTATGATATTGCAAAATTCTATGTAAATGTATTGTCTTATGAAGAGATTATTAATGAGAGATCAGTTTCCACGTCAATTCTTGCTTCATTGTGCTCTAATGGTAGAATATATGAGGACAACGTCTTAGTTGAGGACCTCAGACCTTATAACATCATAATCTGGTGATAAGGTCTGAGGTAAGACATCATACTGAGATGACCTCAAACCCTTAACATCATTAATTTGGTGAAATTATTTATGAGGATAACGTCATAGTGATGACCTCAGGCCTTAACATCATTATTTAGTGACAAGTTCTGAGGTTAGACATCATACTGAGATGACCTCAGACCCTTAACATCATTAATTTGGTGAAATTACTTATGGGGATAACATCTTAGTGATGACCTCAGTGTGACACCCCGCCTAATTAAATACCGGGCGATCACTCCTTTATTAAATTAAATCAAGGTGAACAGTTTGGTTCATTCTTAGCATCACTGTCGTAAAAATAAACTTTCCAATTTAACACCCTAAATAATTAAGCTAAGTGTCAAAACCATAATTAAACATTACTTTCCAAATTTTATTTAAAGAAAAGATTTATTTATTTTATTAACAAAGTTTTAATAAATAAGATTCACACCACAATAAACCTGGAACATAATCCAATTAATTTAAAACATTCATCAACGAATGTCAACAAGCGAGAAATAAAGTAATACATCCATCCTGAACAAAATCCTAAAATGACAGTACTAAAAATAACTGAAATTCAAATGTCCACATAACAATGAAATAAGGGAAAGGGCTACACATGCTCATCTGAATGAAAATACTAAGAGTGGATCTAAATGAACGAAGTCGTCTAATCAAGAGACCTGCAACTCCCACCTAAGCTGCAGCGCGTTCCTTCCAAGAGATCCTAAGCAAGACGCCCCTGTGGCTGGGCACCTGTAATACATACATATATATATACAAGAGAGAGAGAGAGAGAAGAAACGGGTCAGAGCCCGATAGTGTGTATGATTTAAAATTCGTTTAGCAAGTATTTAAATTGATACAGGCCAATGCAACAACATATTAGTTCGACACTCTCTTGAGAAATTCTCACCTCTCTTCTAATGTGCACGCCTATCGTACTAACCTTCCCAACGGTTTATCTTATCATTTTATCATACTAACCTTCCCAATAATTTAGCTTAGCTTAACTTATTTATAATATTTCAAAACCGAACAATGTCATTGTTTAAAAAGGATACTTCCTATTAGTAGTACAACTCTTGTTTTAGCTTCATTAATTTATAAAGTTTCCCAGTGTCATATTATACTTTCACAAAACAAGTATTTACTATTTGAGTCATCAACCATGTCCTACTTATCAAATCACAGTAGGCAGTACCAAATTTCATAATTACATATATATTAACTACTCGTAAAATATATATATCATAACAGCACCCCAAATAAAAACTATGGTGCGGGCATACTCTACTATCCAAATCCCATATCACTCACATTAAGGGGAATACAAATTCGGAATCACTCTCGAATTGTATTAACACATACTCAAACAATTTTGAGGCGAAGTATAGATTCCAAATCTCGTAGGACCGTCTGAACTATCACTGCGATAGCCTGTACCAAGGATATCTATACACAAACAAGATGAGGCGAATAATAGATTCCAAGTCTCTAAGAGGATGGCATATGCCTGCGTCTCTTAGGACCGTCTGAACTATCACATCGATAGCCCGTACCAAGGATATCTATCTTCTAGGGTATAAGTCAATATCCCCCATAAAGGTCCCATCGAGATAAGACTGTCCCAGCGCGAAAACCTCAGGGATAGCAAGTAGCGTGGGCATGATTTTCACACATAGATAGTATATGCATACACAATCATATAACTATACTATTATTACCATATCAATAATGGGTAATTTCTCAATTCTCATAATTACGAAATTTGTATTTATTTCTCATTATATAGTTATCACGTATAACCACTCACGTCTTACTTTAATTTGAGGAACTTTTTCCACTTACTACATAACGCTCATGGAATCTATCCTCCTCATTATAAAATTCAGTAGGTATACACATTTGTCCCAAAGTAACTCTCTTACGTGCCTCTCTCTTTAAATCATAAATTGACCGACCCTTATGTAATTATCCCAAAATACAATCTTTACCCGACATTAAGGGTCCTAACATCTATTCACATGTCCTACTTGTCCTCCCTATCTCCCAAAACATTTTATTAAGGATGCCCAAGAATTATCTCCCAATAAATTGGATTTAACTCATTTAAGAAGGAAATGGGAGTCTTCCAGGAGGGGTCGATCGATCGAAGCTCTGGGCTCGATCGATCGATCAAGCAGGTCTGCGAAAACTGAAATTTTGCAATTACGGGTTTCATCTCCAAACACCAACAATTTCCATATTTTCTAATCCCAATCGTCCCAGAATTGATGCTACTAACCTTATATCATCATATTAGGTATTCTCAACGTAAAGCATGTGAATTTCTCTAATTTAATCATGAATAAACAGCCCCAATTTCATACAAAATCTCAAGAACCCTAAAATTCTCTTAAACATGGTTCTAACAATTATTTCCAGAATTTCCTTCTTATACACATCATAATTTCATGGTTTAAATTCCTCTACATGGCAAGGGTTTCCAAAATTATCAATTAGACCAATACTACATGGATTTTCCTATTATAAATCGGGTTTTCTTCCATTAAAACTCATCTTAATTACTCCTGAACTAATATGAAAGATGCATCAACGAAATAAGCAAGATAAACACTTGCCTGGGATTTTCAGAGGTCTGGTTTGGTGCCGAATTCGGTATGGTTGCGTTCCCCGTCTCGCGATCTACGCGTTGGTGGTGGCGGCGGTGCAAACCGTTGAGTTTTGGCCCTTGAATTTGCCTTGAGAGCTCTCTCCTTCCTCTCCTATGGCCGTCACTTGTGTTTAGAGTTTTCTAACCCTAGAAGGTAACCTAGGTATCTGATATAACTCCTCTAATTTTTGTGGGTTTAATTACCCAAAAATGTAAATTGACCAAAATGCCCTCCCGGGTTACTAATTAGGCCTAAAAACGCCCCGAGACCCAAACTAAACACCCGGGTACACTTTTCTGACTATCTCGACCCTTCCGGACACGTTTGCACACTCAAAACGACCATAAGAACAACTTATAAAATATTCACTTTTATTTAACAATATTTAGTCCTGACGCGACACGGGCGCGTCCCGACTCAAATTTCCAAAATTATCATTTTATTCACTCGTGACATTCAATATAACCAATATTACATATTACTTTGCTCATTAGTAATATTCAACAAATTTCCCATAATTACTAACTCTCGTCACGTTAATAATTATAACATAATGAATTTTCAGATTTTTATTAAATAATTAACTCACATTAAATTTAATAAATCCCCAAATTAATATAGCATAAAAATACGGGGTATTACATACTTCCCCCCTAATAACGGAATTTCGTCCCGAAATTCAGAAAATAAGGCATACCTGGTAAGAACAAATCTGGATATCCCTTTTTCCGTACGCAAACTAACTACATAGTACGGCGCTCAATCACTATAGCTTTTTCCTCACAGCAACATTGTTTTACATTCTCATTGGGGACACTTCACATTGTACTCCCAACTGACAACATTTGAAAAGGTTACGTCTTTACGTTATAAATTCCATTTTCTCAATATCATTAGGAGGCCGCACCTCACTACATGACAACTACTTGGATTTATTCATACACAAAATTCCCATTCTGAGAAGATCATACGAACATTTGACCCCTCTTGACTGCCTAAAATAGTCGTGGAATTCCACCATAGTTATCGGATATTTTCTCGACCGATCCAAAAATTCTGATTATCTACTCTCCTCTAAACATACGGAAGGAGAATAGTCTAGGTTCTTTCATAACAAAACCTTAATAAGTACCTCGTACGCGACAAACAGGTACGAGTGCTTCTACAAAGCATTCTTGAAATCATCGTACCAAGATTCCAAAATCTCCTTCACGTGGATCCACTAATCTTTAATCACTATGCGCTTATTCCCTGGCTAAGGGTGATACATCCTACTCGAAACGAAATCTTATCTCCGCTGGTTCCTGAAATCCCATATCAAAGGTGGGATTCACCAATCTCATCCTGATTCAGAAATTTATACTGCGCCGGACCATGCACTGGCGCGATCCTTCCTTTGAAAGGAAGTCTGGGGCATACTCGTTAATATTTTAAGCCAGCCCAAAGGAATATCAATCACTTCCTTCTCGGCGACTTAATTCACATGTTTGGGATAAACCCTTGATCTTGTTTTGAGGATGGCAACCCATCCAAGAACTTTACCGACTTTACTAACCTCTTCTAATTTCAGGAATTTTTGATAAACACAAAATTCTTTGGTTGATTCTCCTCTTTCAACCAAACCTTACCTATGGGTAGTGCATGTAGAGACTACTCACTACGTCTCGCTAAACATCGATTCTTCCCTTGAAATATCTCACATTAAGTGACACGTAATACTCCCCTTCCTTCCTTGGAGTATGCCGAAAGTTCCGACCCGTGCTCTTCTCTCCACGAAGTGCACTTATGGATCTCTTATACTATACTAACATCATTACTCTTTGTATGCGCAAGTCTCTCTCACACTTGACTAATAACAACTCCGCTCCGGGTGTGCTTCATAATAATTAAATTCTACTCCATTCAAGGAATACCAATTCTTGAATGGCTTCCCACAACCTTCCGACTAATTAAATACCACCTGTGACACCCCGCCTAATTAAATACCGGGCGATCACTCCTTTATTAAATTAAATCAAGGTGAACAGTTTGGTTCATTCTTAGAATCACTGTCGAAAAAATAAACTTTCCAATCAAGTTAGGGCGTGCTATTCTAATTGCACACTTATGTATGGATTATCGCCCCTCATGTGACGTTTAATCCACTCTATCACTTCCACTTCGTTATACTAGTCCCACAAACATATATTTCACACGTCTATTACCACGTCCCTTCGACTCGGACTATTTTAACTGTAGTTAACAAAGATGCCCACATTTTTGCAACACTCCGACCGCCCTGGGAGAGCGAACGGCGTGCTACTCATCTGTAGGACTAACTAAATTCAACGGAATAGAAGGAATAGGGCCTTCAATTTTCCATGACAATAAAAGAGGAATAATAATTCTCAACCTTCCTCAGATAAGTACAACAATTTTCCCAAATAGGTACAACAACCAAAATAAATCACTAACGCTCTATTCATCAAAATAATTACAGGTCATCTCTTTTGTATAATATAAAGTTCTTTCCAGATAATCCATGCTAAAAATCATTTCAAATCTTTATTCACCTTGTGTTCTGTACGCGGTTATTACATTTGGGTACTCTCAATCACCCTAGAAATCAAAAATCTTAAATTCTCCTTATCATCGTTCCACCCCTCAACTCGTGGGGATAACTTTCAATACTTTCCTACCACAAAAATCCGGCTCTAATGACCTTAAAACAAAATTCAACTTCCAACTTACATACATAATTACTTGATCCCATTTCGACCAGGGTACCAAACTCATGGAATAGTGACCAAACGTCTCCCTATTTTTAACCTTACGCTAAGTTTCATGCGTGGGATGTCTCGCAAAGCGAAATCCAAACAAGGAACCCCCCCGATACACTACTACCTAGCATTGTCGGTTATCGAAATCCGTTAGGTCCTCCGTCCATAGTATATACCCCTTTATTCCGTCCCTTGATAGAAAAGTTACAATTTCTCCCGTAATTATGCTTAACAAAGAATGTTTCACTAATTGCACTATTGTTCAGTATAGGTTGGTGGTAATAGCATTCCATAAACCTCGAATACATACAATCGGAATTCTTGAAATTCTTTTCCCTAATAATAGGGGTATAAATATTAACTCCCACATCTCTAAAGGATAAATATAACAATGCACTCTTCCTATTACTAAGTCCAGAGTGCTAAACATAATACCGAGTCAAGTCTTTTCACTCAACGGTAAATCCCGGTACATACTGAATCATACTGACAAAGTCTATACATACATTGGTATCGAATATCTCGAGCCCACTATCTCCTCCGAAGTCTCTAGGATAGATAATATAAGTGCGAGTCCAACCTTCTTACAGGTAAAGCCTCGCCAAAACAAAACATGTTGCACTAATGTAACTATTCCGATAGCCTCGAAATAAATGCCCACCATCATACTACCCATTTTTCTATAACATTTTAACAAAGATAATATCATACTCGTGTATCGCATCACTACAACGAGTAACCTCAATAAAGTATAAAACACTGTTAATATACTCATTCATCCCCCGTGGATAGCAGCAAAGAAAAAAATCCCGCTATATTAAGGAAAAAAAATATTTACATAATGGTAATATTTATAATGATATGCATTAAACTCGTCTCACATGCTAATCTAGCAATGAACAAAATATGGTGACTCGCTCGTGTCACATAAACACGCCGCATCCTCTAAGGATACAACTTATACTTCCATCCTGGCAATCATCTTGACTGCACAAATGGTTTTCGGACAGAACACGTTTGCCCAAACCAAAACAAAATTATTTTAATCGTTGCCTTTTACTAGGCACCGTATTCTTGTCCTTTTTCTCATTTTGGAACATATTATCGTGAGCGATCTCACTCCGCACAAAATACCTCAACACATAATCCACTTATCACCTGTCCTACTAACCAGGTTAGGATTGTCCTTCTCTCGGACTTTAGTAGACTCGATTCCTGTTAGCCATCCCGGTTGTTCCCTTACCTTTTTAGGCCATAAAGATCATGTTACTATCTATAATAGTACTTACTGAATTTACCATCACTT